>JAJJMC010003557.1:1792057-1904268 GCA_023531435.1 Papaver californicum
GACCTAAGCCGAGGCATGCACCATCTAACGGAATCACAATTGCTTAATAAAAATCTTTTAAATCAATTTTTAACCAAGGCAATTAATCATAAATAAATTGTATAAATTAATTAAATACTTACCACATAATTGTTGGAAAAGTAGCTTCCTCCATAGCCTCAAAGATGAAGTTTAGCTCCTCATTGTAATGGCAAAACCCTCAAAAAAATCGTTTTTATAACTCAAATAATGCTTACAATGGGAATAGAAACTCTCATAGAAATTTTGATACGCTTATAAGCATTACTGTGAGTACTTCAGTCTGTTACAGAAGGTATTTAAGAAGAATGGAAAGAAAGACGAACTTCTCGCTAATGAACGACAGTTCTTCATTGTAGTTTGTTCTTCTTCTTCGTTGATCAACATCAGAAATTTTCTTGTTCCTGTACACTTCTTCTTCGAGCTCTTGATTCTTTCTAAGCTTCACCCTATCGTCTCTCCCCTCTGGACACCTCTAAGCTTCCTATATATACTAATCACATCCCTAATCCTCCTCAAACTTCCTTTAATTCTTCAATGAATCACCGATCAGGAATTTCCAAAAGAGAAAAGACTTTTTCCTGATTTCTTTTTCTTCCTTGGTTTAGCAATGCTATAAAGAGAATCAATTGATCTCTTTTAGTTCTTTCCCAATTAACTTTAGTTTCCTAATCAAGAAAATTCCATAATCACGATAGTTTCCAAATTTCAGTCTTGGTTTCCTTTTTTATTTTTTTCACGCTGTTCCGTGAGAGAAAATATCTTCCCGTCAATTTTTGAAGTTTGAATTTTGGGTGTGGGTGCCTTAATCCAAGTTGATGGTGCCTTTAACAATTCTCCAAAAACAACTACAAAGCAATAAAAACCATAATAAATACAAAATCGAATACCAACAATATATAATATTGAGATCAAATCAGACACAAAAATGTGTCTATCACCCGTAAAGAAGTTCGTGGAATACACAACCTATCAAGATAAAATAGATAACCATCCTGTATACGAAAATCTTTAACCACCCTCTTCTCATTCTCATGGCACTCTTTCCAAATCTCACTAAAATCTTCATCTTCAGCATATAATTCCTTTAAACAGTCAAAACCTACTACTTCAGCACTCATGGTTACTAGTAAAGCTGCACGACGACTAAGGGCATCAGCTACACGGTTAAGTGTCCCAGCTTTATGCCTTATTACCATTGGGAACTTCTGCAAAAACGCTGACCACCTTGCATGCATGCTATCCATCTGTTTCTGACTGTTAAGGTACTTCATAGCCTGCTGATCCGTATAAAGAACGAACTCCGAATGCAACAAATAATACTCCCAATACTTTAAAGCACGGAATACAACATAAAACTCCTGATCATAAGTACTCCACTTTAGTTGTGCCTCAGACAACTTTGCACTGAAAAAGGCTATTGGACGCTTGGATTGAGAAAGAACACCTCCAATACCTGTTCCACAGGCATCACACTCAACCTCGAAAGGTTTCTCAAAATCAGGTAATGCCAAAACCGGTGCAGAACACAACTTCTCTTTTATCAAAGCAAAAGAGGATTCAGCTTCAGGGCCCCAATAAAACTTCCCTTTCTTGAGACACTCTGTAATAAGAGCAACTATAATACTGAAATTGCGAATGAATCTCCTATAGAATGTTGCAAGCCCATGAAAACTTCGCACTTCTGTCACAGTCTGAGGTGTTGGCCAATCACGAATGACCCTTACTTCGTCAACATCTACATGTATTCCCTCAGAAGAGATTATAAAACCCAGATATAACAACCTCGTTGTGAGAAAACTGCATTTCTTCAGATTGATGAATAACTTATTCTCCTGCAACACAGTTAGTACACTTTGCAAGTGCTGCAAATGTTCCTCCTCTCTCTTGCTATAGATAAGTATATCATCGAAATATACAACAACAAATTTCCCAATAAAAGGACGAAGTACCTGGCTCATTACCCTCATAAATGTACTAGGTGCGTTGGAAATATCGAAAGGCATAACCAACCACTCATATAATCCGTCTCGTGTCTTGAACGCCGTCTTCCACTCATCACCTGGACGGATACGAATCTGATGATATCCACTACGAAGATCCAGTTTAGAGAAGATTTGTGATCCTGATAACTGGTCCAGCATATCATCCAATCGGGGAATAGGAAACCGGTACTTAACTGTAATCTTGTTGATTGCCCTGCTATCAACACACATTCTCCATCTACCATCCTTCTTAGGAACCAATAGTGTAGGAACAACACATGGACTCATGCTCTCACGTACGAACCCTTTGTTTAGCAGTTCTTCCACTTTCTCACGAAGAATCTCATTTTCTTTCGAACTCATCCTATAATGAGGAAGGTTTGGGAGAGTCGTCCGGGAATGAGATCAATGTGATGCTGAATATCACGCATAGGAGGTAGCTCGTTAGGAAGGTCATCAAAAATAATATCATTAAAAACCACGAGTAGCTGATGTATGATTTATGGAATCTCTGACTTCGGCTCCTCACACAATAATACTGATTTCAAAACCATAACATGCATTTCACCCACTTCTTTATACTCGGCCTCAAAATCATCCCCAGAGTCTGCAATTGTTAAGAAAGAAGTACCCTTTACTTTGGAAGTTTTGGGACTGTCCCACACCTTAAGACTCAAGATAATCTTGTGACCCTTCCACGTAAAGGAATAAACATTCTCTTTACCTCGATATGTGCTGTCTACATCAAATTTCCACGGCCTACCCAATAAAACATGACTAGCATCCATATCTACTACATCAAATAACAATTCTTCGCAGTAAAACTTTCCGATGGACAAAGTAACACAACATACCTCGCTCACTTCTTCTAACGGACCCTTCTTAATCCAACCAATCTTATAAGGAGTCTCCTGCTTCTGTGTTGGTAAATTCATATATTTTACCAACTTCTGAGATATGAGATTTTCACTACTGCCATTGTCGACTATTACTTGCATATTGTCTTCTTGATTGAGCAAAAAGATCGAAAGATCTTATGTCGCTGCGTGGGAAAATCCTGTTTGGGTGCCAACAATACCTCTCTCTCCACTACAAAATTAGTATGTTCTCCGTCCTCTTCTGCCAAATCTTCGTCTTCGAATCCCTTTTCACCTTGCTCTTTTGTTTCATCTAGATCTCCTTCTATCCCATCAACCATGTGTACTGTTCTACCCCTTCCATCTGGACACCTGGTAGACGTATGTCCTGGCTTACGACATTTGTAGCAAATCAAAGGTGTAAGTTTTGCGTAAGGATTGATACTCCTCTGAACTTCCTTCTGAATAACAATGGATGGATTAGTTCCTGATGTACTACTTACATTGCGTGTCGGCACAGAACGTTGAGTAGTTTGAGTAGATTGAGTCGAAGATGCATTCTGACTATACGATGAGGATGACTCAATACGATTACACTGCCTAAAAGGTTGAACTGTCCGCTCTATCATCTCTGCCTTCAAAGCCATATTATGTGCCTCATCAACACTCCACAATAATTGCAACCCGATTCTCTCCCTCAACAGAGGTTTCAAACCGTTCAGATAACGCGCAACACATTGAGTTTCAGTTTCCATTAAATTGTTTCGAGCAGAAAGTCTATTGAATTCTGAAGTATAATCAAAGACGGATCGATTACCTTGGTAACAATTCTGATATAATTGGAACAAATATTGTTCATAATCTGGAGGAAGGAATCTTCCCATCATCAACTTCTTCATCTTTCTCCAACTCCTGACAGCATCTTTACTTTGTCTCCTTCTATTAGTTTGTAACTGATCCCACCATACCGATGTGGAAGACTTTAGTTTATATGCAACCAACTTCACCATCCTGTCTTCACCTATCTCCATCATCTCAAAGAACCTTTCGACTTCAGACAACCAATCGAGAAACTCTTCAATTTGAAGGTTCCCATTAAAAGCAGGCAGATCCGCTTTAAACCGATACTCATCCTCAGGTCTTCTTTGATGATTTCCTTGGTTACCTCTGTACTCATCATCCGAATCAGATTCATCTGCGTTATCATGCGCTTGGAGATTATACGGTACTCGAACCCTTCCCCTACCACCGCCTCTACCTCTACCTCTTGCTGGGTTAACCCTAGGATGTTCTTCTCTGATTAGCCGATTTTCTGGATTCAGAACTTCATTCGGATTCCGTAAGGTGGCCAAGTTAGTTTCGATTTAATTCAACGTCTGTTGACTCTCATCGAACCTCAATGTATGGGTGTTGATTGTATTCCATATTGCTTCAACACCTGCAACACCCGCACCGTCATTAGGGATTGGGTTTACGTTGTCTCCCCCGCCGTTTACCATTAGATCAAACCCTCGAAATCGAGGTTAGGCTCTGATACCAACTAACGCAGCAGGAAACAACTAGGAAAACAACTAAACTTTGTTTTCTAAGAACGTCGATAATTTGAGAAGAAACTTCTCTCTTTTTGGTTTTTTTATTAATAATGAAAGAAAAAGAATGCGTTAATAGGCAGTGCTAAGGTGCCTATTTATAAAAAAACTTAAAAATAAAATACTACTAGAATTAGGAAATCTAAACCTAAAAAAAAATGGTATCCTTAAGCAACAAAGAAACCTAAAACTATTAGAAACAAAACTAGGAAATATTACCATTACTCGTGTCCTACGTCATTTTTTTATATATCGTACATAACTTAATTAACGAATCCGATAACTCCAGTGATATAGATATGATATTTTCCCTCTTCTTCTGGATCGTAGTAAATCCTTAACCAACAGTTACTCTCGGTGTTCTTTGCAGAGGCAATCCTTACATTGACTGGCCAGATAATTAGACAACTCTCTCAAATTTGTTTGTTGAGTTACAATATGAACGTTCACCTATATTCTCATTCTAAATCATTTGCATACGTTAACATTCACCCACTAAATATATAATCATGAATATTTGGTTAATGTAGTTATACAGTAAGTTGGATAACCATTTTTAGTGTATCAACATGAAAAAGAATTGCCCGGGCATAAAAAAGGACTTGTTTACTTCTTAATCCTAACTAAGACACCAAATTGTTTCCTTGCTTAAAATCACACTGTTGGAGAAAAATGACTTAAAATGTATTTTTGTCTTGATAGGAATGGACCTTAGGACATAGAATTCACTAAGGGACACTAGTTCATTTTTCATATTGTGAATGAAGAACCTTTAGTCCCACATTGGTAAGACTAGAGATGAGTTCTCTCTTTATTACCACAAAAAATGCAACTAAGGGAGGGCCCTTAGGGTTTAGAAGATTTTGTGGTTGGGGGAAGACTAAGGCAATAGGCTAGTTGAAGTAAGCATACTTTTCACATATGTGCGGTGCTTCGGCTTGCGAGCTTTGCTTGTGTGCTGCGGGATTGAGTATGCTTGCGGGTGGGGGCGTAGCTAAGGCTGCGGGCCAACCAAGACTTACGTTTTTTAAAATAAAGTAATTCATTAAATTATGTTTTAAAAGTGGGTGCGTCTGACCCGGCTAAAATTAAGATGTTTTAATGAAAAAATATTTTCTGACCGTTTTGTATCCGTTTTAAACATAATAACCTGATTAATGCATGCAATTAATTTTAATCAATGCGCAGTAATTCTCTTCTCATGTTTTGGATATAAAAGAAAAATCATTTCTCCATTTCAACTTACTCTAGAGCAGGCTACTATCCATAGCTCTTTTTCCCTCTTCTTGCTTTGTTTTCCGCAAATTGTGTGTTTATTTCACTTCCACTATCAATTGTTGTTAAGTTCTAGAGGGTGACTAGTATTGTGCTTATTAGGGGTGTGCAGCGGTCTGATCCGGTGGTTTTTTGGCTGCCCCAAACCAACCCGACCATTATGCGGTTTATCAAAATATCAACCCAAACCGGACCATTACTTTGTCCAAACCGATATGCCCCAAACCGTTATTCATCGGTCCGGTTTGGGGCGGTTCAACGGTTTACCCATCTCTCCAAATTTCAGTCACTTCCAACATAATAGACTAATCTTCAATCATTCTTTTCGACTCAAACTCAAAACCCATCAGCCTCTTCTTGCTAGCACTCAACAACGACAACCCAACAGACCCATGGCATCATTAACATATGTTTATGACCAAGCAAAACTTAACTTTCTGTTTTTAATAACACATATGTGTTTCTTCAAGTGAAAACAATTGAAAATGAAGAAACAAAGTACACTGCGGATAGAAACAGACTTACTCTTTGGGGTAGATGTAGTTTGAGGAAGTTCCAGATACAAGAACACATGGTGAAGTATGGTTAAGGTATCGCACGTAATAAACCCAAAGAATGGAATCCTTCCCAAGTATTTTGACCTGCTAAAACTCTTCAATGATTCACCAAAGATGACTTCCGCAGCATTAGATAAATCCCCATTACTTAATCTCCACCTAATACTCTCAGCCAATTTACTAAACATTTCTTGTGACATCCCAACCATATGATGTTGTATCCATTTACTTATAACTAACAGATTATGAACGAAAACATAAAGATACACAGATTCATCACCGTATGCATCCATCCAAGTTGACACAAGAAGGAAAGTGATCCAAAATCAGAATTTATTCACGGTCATTCACTCAGACAATTTAGCGAGCACATGCAGTGCATTTCTGCTAGTGTCCTATGCGTGAATTGTTGGTGAATCGAAACACCAATTCTCCTTCCCTGCAAATTGCGAATCATCCATACATTCAATGAATATCACACTCAATCAATCAATACCATACATAACCCATTTCGACCGAAATCCATCACGGTATTGAACCTTACTCAAATCCAACAGAACCCATTGTTCATCAATTAACAGTAGCAATATCATGTCCTTATTCAATCAAAACCATCTTCACTGTCTCTCCTCTTCTTCTCTGTTGGTTCACTAGCAGCGACAACTTGTTTGTTTCTTTTATTCTCTCTCTTGAACCACAGATTCACCACATTCAAGTTGTACCTACATCTCACAGACCCATCATTCATCTCCTAAATCAACAACAACTAGATGTTTAGGAGCGTAGTTAGCAATGCCTTGTTTTATGGGTTTGCATGACTTGAAGATACATAATATCCATTTGATCTTCTGTATTTTATAACAGTATCTGAATTTTAAATAATCCCTTAAAGGGGTTTATAATGACTTGATCCAAGTTGCACCTTCAAACAGCCTGTGATTTAACTTGATTGAGTTGATTCCACTCCTTCAAACACGGCCATCCGAACATATCAATCTCTTTCTGTGTATTTTTCTACGTGGGTTATCTTGAATCCTCGATACACAGTAGTTCATTGGGAGCGTAGCTAGCACTGCCTTGCTCTTGGGGTTAGCATGACCAGTAGAATCTATTTACACCCATCGGTTTGTTGGGGCAGTCGGGTTTTGGATCCCTCAACCCGCGCCCCAACCCTATGGGTTCGGGTTTTACGAATACCAACCCAAATCGCCCCAATATATATCCGGTTTGGGGCGGTTTGGCAATCGGTCCGGTCCGGTTCGGTTTGGGGCGGGCGGGTTGGTCTACCCGTGAACAGCCCTAGTGCTTATACTAGTCATAACGGGCAGTTCTATCCTGGACACATCTTCTCTGTTGGGGTATAAAATCTCTCATTATTGAGGAGTACCCAAGAACTATTGTGTTAAGGACAATTTGCTGAGCAGGTGGCTCTGTCCTTGCGTGTGTGCATCAACATCAGAGTGTTTATCAATACAGAAATTTCTCTAACTTAATATTTTTCTTCTGTTTAGTTTTTTCGTTGTTGCAGAACCAACACACACATCCTTGAAAAATTACATCAAAAACCATATCTTTGATAAAGCCAATCGTAACTAAGACACAAAACCGTAACTAAATACTCTCAACATCCTTTACATAGTAATAGTCGTCGCTAATTATACATATACCACCGTTTATTCTCTCTGGAGTTTACAACGGTTTGTTAATAAAATTACATAAAAAAACACATTACATTTCTCATATACAAACATATCTCAAAACTTGAACTGCTGTAAATTGTTGCAGCCTAGGTAAATTCTCTAACAAATCAAACGTAAGCATTGAAGCTTTCGGCATATAAGCCTTTGTTTTCCGTTGTTTGTCGCAGCTTGAAAATTCATCAACAAAGGAAGGTGATGAAATTGTTCTTTCACAAGTACCAAACCACTTGGCTTGCATATACTTTTGTTTCCTCCATGGGCCCATATGCATTTTGTTTTGTCTCATACATTTTTTTGGCGGCTGAACACAAAATCTTAATCGGTGTTCGTAATCTTTCTGCTTCCCCGACGAATACTTCAGGAAGTCTATTTATCAACTTGTTATAATCTTCACTTGCTCTCGCCATTTCGAATTTTGCTCGAAAATTCAACTCAACTACTACTCTTATTTCACCTTTTCTTGGATCTGATTTGTCTATTACATCCAAATATGTCTGTTCCCATGTTGAAAAAATAATTAATAAAGTAAGATTTTGGTTCATATATGTAAAATTTAATCAAAAAAAATTACAAAAAAAAGAAGAAAAAAATTTCTATTGTTTACCTGATGGAATATCCGGAGATTTTCTCCATTTAGACCTACAAATAGCACTGTTGAAACCGGCATTACCAAGTCTTTCACAAATCTCTCTTCTCATACAGCTTCTACATCCCCCGCCAATAACTGGCTACGGCAAACACAATTCTCTCCTGCTAATACGTATTCCCTCATTCCCTCTTTTGTTATCTGCCTGATTTTCGACTCTATAGAACTAGTCCTTATTAAGGTTGTCTGTAATCGATTAAAAAAAAAACTCATTTAGTTGGTATTCCGAAAGAAAGAAAAAAATCATAATAAAACACCAAAAGTAGACCAGGCCAGCCTCACTGATCTTAGACATGTAGTTACAGACTAATACACGATGAAGACGGTCGTAATTCGAGAAATATGAATAAGAGGATAACAAACACAAAATTATGAAAACTTACTTGGAGAGGCTGATTTTGATCATCCCAAAATGCTTTACTCTCAGCAACATTAATTGGATTTTCATCCTCTTCATCGTCAATATCTGTTGGGATATATGTTTAAAACAATTTTTTCTTACATTTATATCAACATACAATCTCTAGTCTAGTGAAAAAGGATTTTGGACCTCCTAAGGTAGGTCACAAATTCAAACCCCCTCCCCTACTAATTGGGTGTATATATGCACGTACCCGTACGTGTAGAACATTAGTCCGGGAGCGGGGCCTTGGGGGTCTTGGGAGGTCTCTTGAAATTCAAATTTAATTTTTGAAATTTGAAAAGATTTTTTCAATTACGTTTTAATGCCCTTAATTACGTATCTTAATTGAAATAATTTTGGTTAATGTTTTATACGTTTTGAGCTGTTTTTATGGTATACATTAATTCTCCATCAATTGTAATAATTCAAAATTGATTCGTTTGATTTTCTTTTGGGGGCAATAAAAAACCGAGTTAGAGAAACAAAAGGTTTACAGAAGTTTTTCTTTGTTTTTTGGAGAAAACTCTTAATCAAGAAAACTAAGGTTCTGAGCAAGATTAGAAAGAGTAGAGTGTTCAATCTCTCATTGTGTGCGTGAGAGATTGATAGGGAGTTTCTTTTCTCGGCTGTTTTATCCTGGGGACGTTGTGACGAAGAAAGAACTGCTTGCACAAACTCAAGGCAGAGCCACGAAACGTCTTAAAGAGAGCGACCTGGTCGTGACTCAGCCGTCTTCTTTTGTTTTGTGCTTAATCTTTGTTTTGCAGGTGTGAAAAATCAGCAATTCTTCCAACAATTTTAAGACGGATTTTCTGCCATGGAGACTGATAAGAAAACTGTTGCTGATATCAATAAGCCTTTCAAGTTTGAAGGACTTCACTTAAGAAGATGGAAACAAAAGTTGTTCTTTTATCTCAAACTGATGAAGCTGCACATGATGGTGACCTCATGTAAACCAGCTGATCCAAAAGATGAACCTACTGCAAGTGCAACTCCGCAACCGATTGAAGAACCTACTATGATACAAACTGCTGAAGAAAAACAAAAAGCCTATGAAAAATGGGTTGATGATGATTTTGATTGCAAAAACTATATCCTTAATGCTTTATCTGATGATTTGTATGAATATTACTCCACATTTGATACTTCTAAAGATGTGTGGGTGCTTTACAGAAAAAGTATGACACTGAGGAAGCCGGATCGAAGAAATATGATGTAAGCTGCTACATGAAATATCAAATGGTGGATGAAAAATCGGTTGTTGCTCAGGCTCATGAACTTCAGAAAATAGCTCATGAAATTCTAACTGAAGGTATGAAAATCGATGAACAATTTTAAGTAGCTGTAATGATTGATAAGTTGCCTCCTACTTGGAAAGATTATCGTAATTCTTTGCATCGTAAAACTAAGGAATTTTCTCTGGAAAGTTTGATTGTTAAAAAATCATGGTTGAAGAAGAGGCACGGAAACAAGATAAAAAGCAAGAGGTTCTTATTGTTTCAAACAATAAAAGTGATACTCAGACGAGTTTGAAACCTAAGAAAAGGATTATGAAATCTGACTAGAACCAAAATAAAGGAAATCCTAATCAATACAAGAACCAACCCCCATCAAGAAATGAACAAAGTTCTAATTCTGATTTTAATTGTTATGCCTGTGGTAAACCAGGCCATATGGCTCGGATTTGCAGAAATAACAAAGGCAAAAATAACGCACAAGCTAATGCTGTTGAAAGCGTTATAGTTGCATGGTTTCAGACCCAGAGTTTTATATGTTTGGTGGATCCGATGGGTGGTGGATAGACAGTGGTGCTTCGCGTCTTGTTCTTTTGATAGGTCCCTATTTAAGAGCTATACAGAAATCAAGGATAAGAAACTGTTGTTGGGAGACTCTCACATCACTATTGTGAAAGGTTCTGGTACGGTAGAACTGAAGTTTACTTCTGGTCGGACACTTATGCTAAAAGATGTCCTTCACACTCCAGAAATGAGAAAGAACCTTGTTTCCGGCTATCTTCTCAACAAAGATGGATTGCATCAAACTATTGGATCTGATCTTTACACAATTACTAAAAATATAATGTTTGTAGGAAAAGGTTATGCTACTGATGGAATGTTTAAGCTTAATGTTGAAATGAATAAAATTGCATCTTCTTCTTATATGGTGTGTACTTTTAATGTTTGGCATGCTAGATTTTGTCATGTGAACAGTAGATCAGTAGATACCATGAGCAAGTTAGGTCTTATTCCTAAACTATCCATGCATGACTTTGAAAAATATGAATTCTGTAGTCAAGCAAAAATAACCAAGAGTTCTCATAAATCTGTTATTAGAGAATCTGAACCTTTAGAGTTAGTGCATTCTGATTTGTGTGAATTTGAAGGTGTATTAACTAGAAATGGAAAAAGATATCTCATGACGTTTATTGATGATTTTTCTAATTATACTTATGTTTACTTGCTAAGTCATAAGAATGAAGCTATTGAAAAATTTAAAGCTTTTATTGCTGAAGTGGAAAATCAATTTGGTAGGAAACTTAAGAGATTTCGTAGTGATAGAGGCACTGAATATGATTCTAAAAGATCAAAGTTATCTAGTAAAGCTTATGAATGTGTTTTTGTTGGGTATTCTCAAAACAACAAAGCTTATAGATTTTTTGATCTTAACAATAAGGTTATTATTGAGTCTATTGATGCAGATTTCTTTGAAGATAAATTTCCCTTTAAATCTAGAAATAGTGGGGGTTCTGTACCTAGTGTTGCACCTAGTACAAGTTCTGAACTTAGAATAGAAGAACCTAGAATTGAAGAAACTAGGGACACTGAAGTTGAACTCAGGCGTAGCAAAAGAGTTAGGAATGAGAAGGACTATGGTCCTGACTTTTATGCCTATACAATAGAGGAAGACCCTTCTAGTGTTCAAGAGGCACTTAATTCTCCAGATTCTAGTTTTTGGCAGGAAGCAATAGACAATGAAATGGACTCTCATAATTTTAATGAAACTTAGCACTTAGCAAAGTTACCTCCTGGTTGCAAACCAATAGGTTGTAAATGGGTACTTAAAAGGAAGTTGAATCCTGATGGCTCGGTAGAAAAATACAAAGCTAGGTTGGTAGTTAAAGGATGTAGACAAAGAGATAATATAGACTTCTTTGATACTTATTCTCCTGTTACTAGATTGACTTCTATTCGTGTTTTGATTGATGTTGCTGCTGTGCATAATCTTGTTGTTCATCAAATGGATGTTAAAACAACTTTCTTGAATGGTGAGTTAGAAGAGGAGATTTATATGGACCAACCTAAAGGTTTTGTTATTCCTGGTCAAGAACAAAAAGTATGTAAGTTAGTTAAGTCACTTTATGGTTTGAAACAAGCTCCTAAGCAGTGGCATGAGAAATATGATAATTTGATGATTTCACATGGTTTCAGAATTAATGAAAGTGATAAATGCATATACTATAAGTTTGAAAACAATGCATGCATCATGATTTGTTTGTATGTGGATGATTTGCTAATTTTTGGTTCTAACTTGTATGAGGTTGAAGAAACTAAGAATATGCTTAATTCTAACTTTGAAATGAAAGATTTAGGTGAAACTAGTATAATTCTGGGATCAATATTACTAGAAATGATGATGGTATTTATTTAGATCAATCTCATTATATTGAAAAGATTTTAAAGAAGTACAATTATTTTGATTATAAACCTGTGAGTACTCCTTTTGATTCTAGTGTTAAACTGTTTAAGAATACTGGTGATATCATTAGACAATCTGAATATGCTAGTATAATTGGTAGTCTTAGTTATGCAACTGATTGTACCAGACCAGATATTGCGTATGTAGTGGGGTTTTTATGCAGGTTTACCAGTTGTCCTGGTTTGGAGCACTGGAATTCAGTTGAGAGGGTTATGCGGTATCTTAAAAAGACCGTTAACCTAGGATTACACTATAAGAGGTTTCCCGCAGTCCTTGAAGGATATTGTGATGCTGATTGGAATGCCCTTTCAGATGACTCCAAATCCACCAGTGGATATTTGTTTAATATCGCTGGAGGCGCTGTCTCTTGGAAGTCAAAGAAACAGACAATTCTAGCTCAATCTACGATGGAGTCTGAATTGATAGCACTAGCAGCAGCTGGTGAAGAAGCAAGATGGTTGAGAAACTTGCTTTCTGATATTCCTGTATGGGATAGACCGATACCAGCTATCATAATCCACTGCGATAGTACCGCGGCTATTGCAAAAGTACAAAACTGTTATTATGACAGTAAGAATCGACAATTGCGTCGAAAGCACAACACAGTTATAAGAATTTCTCACAACTGGTGGTTTACGTGTGGATCATGTTAGGACTGAATATGACTTAGCTAATCCTTTGACGAAAGGATTAGCTAGAGAAAAGGTATTAACTACTCTAAAGGCATGGGACTTTTGCCCATTAGAAATTGAGTCATTTTGTGATGGATACCCACCTAGAAATAGGTTCAAAGGGAATAACGATTCACAAATGATATGGATATAGAATCATGCATCTTTCCCATGACATGATATCCTGAAGCGAGTTAAGGTTGAGTTCTTTAACTCTTAATGTTGTATATAGATCTATTTAGATTGGGGTACCAAGCTACAAGAGTACCTTTGATAGACTCACCTATGTGAATGTGAAAGTGTGGCCGCTTTCTATGAGAACATGGGCAGTTCTCTAGGTCATTCATTAAAACTGGGATAAGCACAAGGCCGTAATGTGCTGGCATTAGGACTTTACTCTTAGTATAGTTGTGTGCGTTTTAAGTAATCTGTTCTCTCCATAGAGTTCAAAGACATATGTTCACTTTATGTCAGAGTTTAGAGAACTAATACTGAGTAAAGGTTCAAAATCAAAAGATACCTTTGCTTATGCACATAATTGTACGGATCTTGCTCAATGATTTTTAAAAAATATAAGTGGGGGATTGTTGGGATATGTGTTTAAAACAATTTTCTCTTGCATTTATATCAACATACAATCTCTAGTCTAGTGTTAAAGGATTTTGGGCCTCCTAAGGTAGGTCACAAGTTCAAACCCCCTCCCCTACTAATTGGGTGTATATATGTGCACGTACCCGTACGTGTATAAAATTAGTCCAGGAGCGGCCTTGGGGGTCTTGGGAGGTCTCTTGAAATTAAAATTTAATTTTTAAAATTTGAAAAGATTTTTTCAATTACATTTTAATGCCCTTAATTACGTATCTTAATTGAAATAATTTTGGTTAATGTTTTATACGTTTTGAGCTGTTTTTATGGTATACATTAATTCTCCATCAATTTTAATAATTCAAAATTGATTCGTTTGATTTTCTTTTGGGGGCAATAAAAAACCGAGTTAGATAAACAAAAGGTTTACAAAAGTTTTTCTTTGTTTTTTGGAGAAAACTGTTAATCAAGAAAACTAAGGTTCTGAGCAAGATTAGAAAGAGTGGAGTGTTCAATTTCTCATTGTGTGCGTGAGACATTGATAGGGAGTTTCTTTTCTCGGTTGTTTTATCCTGGAGACGTTGTGACGAAGAAAGAACTGCTTGCACAAACTCAAAGCAGAGCCACGAAACGTCTTAAAGAGAGCGAACTGGTCGTGACTCAACCGTCTTCTTTTGTTTTGTGCTTAATCTTTGTTTTGCAGGTGTGAAAAATCAGCAATTCTTCCAACTAAGAAGTTTGAGAACTTCTTTTATCTTGTAAAAAAACTAAAAAACTTACACTGAATCATTACAGATACCTATGGCACCCTTTATATATATTCTTTCAACTTTTAATACGTAATAATGACGTCCAACAATAACTATTCGCCGCGACCATGTAATGTGGGACCTTATCTCCACGTGAGAAAGACAAATAAAGGGTTTAGATCAGAGTGTTATTGTTATACAACAATGATCCACGTTGGTTTCATCCTCAATTATTTTGTGGTCAGAATTTGGATATACTTTAAATATTCTACTTATAAAATTTTAGATTTTTTTCATTTTTTTGTATGAATTATTGTTGTTTTCATTTAATTTTCTTGTATTATTTCTATTTACTTTTAGTAAATAATGATAAAGTACAAGCTGGCCTATCTTCAACTTTTTATCTTGGGACCCACATGTTTGATAGTAGCCATAGAGCTGAAAATAAGTGGAGATATCTGACTAGGATGACATGTGTATGCATATAAGACATTGATGTTTAATCTTATGTTTGTCTTCCCGCGTGAATGCATGGCCCAGATTGTTACATCACCAAACAACAAATTTTTTTTAATCCTAATTTCTTTTATTTAAAGCATGAAATTTATCAAACTACTAAAGAACTATTATAAGAGGGTATATGATACCCAAAGATTCATCAACTACAATCGGATCGCTATGCCAATAATCTACAATAATATGACAGCGAAACAAAATATGAGCAATAGTCTCCGGATTATAATTCCTGTTTATGCCAAAATTCCCATTAACATCAACAACCAATGATTTGATGAAAAACAGTTAATGGAAAGATTTTAACTAACATTTTGATACACAAAAACCTCTTTAAAATCAATTAATCAGAATGGTTTCAATTAACCATTTATTTACAAATCAGATATTTGATCAAATTATAGTTTTAAATTCGTAATCTTTTTAAGTACCCAAGATGAATCATGATCATCGAACTTTTAAATTGTATATTACACAATGAATACATACCTAATGATCTTCTTTCTTCTTCTTTGATTACTCTTCCTTAACCTCTTTTTCTCTTAATTTTCCGACCCCTTCTCTATTGAATGCTCTCTTCTATTTATAGATTATTTAATGGGTCCCTCTTGTCCCGATACCCTCTTTCGTTCTCCTTATTATCTTTGGATCGGAATGATTGTATGGTTGACAGGTCATGCTTTTTGCTTTTTGGTTCGCTGCTTGTATGATTAACACGTACTCTTCGTTCTTTGAGAATCAGCCTTGTCCCGATCATATGTGTTAAGCATGTGGTTAAAGTAAATAAAAGTAATTATTGTCTTTACTTTCCCGCTCGACGTTCATTATTACCCTTACTTTCCCGCTCCATATTCATCATTACTCCTACTTTCCCGTTCAATAAGCATTTAATGCCATCTGTTTCGATCAGTGTGATATTACTTTCCCGATCTTATGTGTCAAACATGCAGGGATTTACTCAGTCTTTCACATCTGTCCTTTTTCGATCCTTTGATACGGCTTTGATTGTGTGCTTCTCATTCTTCTTAGTACCACTGACTCCTTCGTTAATCGTCTTACACGTGTCGTCCTCCTTTTATTTCCCAACAACTTGCCCCCTTTTTCTTATTTTTTCAAAAACTTTTTAACGGTCGATCCAAGGTTTTGAAAAAAGTAGAAGAACAATTATTACCTTCCGCTTTACCATTACTTCTTTTCACACGTTATGCGAAATTTTCGCAAGCAGTCACTTCTATTATCACGTTTGTGTCAGTTACCTTTTTTCGAGGAAATCAAATCTTTGCCTTAATTAATGCCTTTTCAAATTGTGACGGTTTCTATTCTTTGCTTTAAATACGATGTAGTCTTTTCCACTTCTGTTTTTACCTCTTAAAGTTGCTGCTCTTTATCTTCCTTGAAATTTTCAAATACTTTCGTTCTCCCAACTGTTCAGGAACTTTTAGCATCAATCACATTTATTTTACCTTTGATCAAGTAATTGCTTATCTTCTTTCTCCAGGTATGTTGAGGATTTTTACCTCCAGTATCTTACTTTAATATTTAACCATGATTTGCTTTTAACAGATATGATTGAACTGATAATGATTGTTTCTTTATGATCTATGATGATTTCTTCACACATTGATCCTTTGAAATTTTCTTTTCAGATAAAACATTATGTCTTCCAGAAATCCCAATGCTGCTGGTGATCACCAAGAAACTGGAATATCTTCAAGAGTTCCTTCCTCTAGGTATGCTGTGTCTCGGCCTGTTCGTAATCCAGCTCCTGAGGTTTCTATAACCGCTAATCCAGCCCCCATAAATAAGCGGGCTCATGCCACTTATAGTTACCGGTCGATGAACATTGAAGTTTTTAAGAGAAGACATGATCTTGATGGATTTAACTTTAAGAGCGATGCAAAGCTTTAACTATTCTCCCAATAGTTTATTAATTTCTGCTGGTGCTTTAGAGGCCGGACTTCGTCTCCCATTATATGAAGAAGAAAATCCTTTTCAATATGAAGTTCTTGCAACTCGTGGTGATTCTCCTCATGGACGTGCTCGATCCATTACTCAATACAATGGAAATTGGTGGCGTATCCTTGATGAGTGTAGCCTCCGAAGTGAAGGGCGGACTAATCTTACTTGCTACGTTCCAGATTTTACATAACGTGACAGTTATACCGTTGAAAATTTTCATACAAAATACTTAAATTGTATTACTAACAGGAATTACGTGAAGTGGAGCGTTAGCCCTGTTCGCAAGTGTCTTTCGGGATTTCCCTTATTATATGAGGTCGACGATTCCAAAATCAAATTTATTCCCCATACCAAACTTGATTTTCCCACAAAAGAAAGAATTCTTCAGGATCATGACTATAAGTGGTATCGCACTCCAATTGTAATTGAAGGTCCTTGGATTTTCGGTAACATCTCCAAAGATGAAATTCAAGAACTTCGTAGACGTTTCCCAAGCTATTGTCCTTGGTGATTAAATTTTGATGACTTCAAGTTTGATTATAAGGTTCGTATTATTCTTTATTTCAATATTGTCCCGAACTACCATTGAATTTTTTCTTACGGGACAAATGTTTGTGTTTCAGGTTGAACCCGATTCTGAACCTCACACTGATGTTCCTCCTCCTCGCCCAAGTCTTGGTATTCAAATCGTTGAAGGTAGACAAACAGTTGAGGAAGAAGTTATTGAAGGTAAGGGGAAACGAAAATTGGTTTTCCCTGAAAAGAAGAAGAAGAAAATGAAAAGACCATTGTACCCTTCTGAAGTAGAGGAAGGGAAATTAGAGATTGCTTTATTCAGAGGAATAGCAGTTCCGCTCTTATCGCTGCTACGGGACATGACGTTGAAGGTTCGGTCCGAGCAGAAGTTTCGGGACATCACGTTATCATCAATGATGTTCCTGTTAGCGTGGGGGAGCCAATTCTTTCTTCGGAGCAGCCTTCAATAGCTCAATCCATTTCTGAAACTGTTCTTACCACCGCTGCTCCCACCGACCTTTATGATTCCCTTTCTCCCCTTCCTTATACCTTTGACATAGAGCCAATTGCTTCAAGTAGTGGTACAATAACAGTTTTTACTGGATTACCTCAAGAAGAAGCAGATGATATTGCTATTGAAGAAGAAAATATGGAGGAAGTGAACGAAGCTGTTACCGTTGAAGAAAAACTGAAATGCAAAATGTTGTTGTTGATGTTGTTGTGGAAGAAAAGAGAAATGAAGTTTCTGAAGAAGCGAATGTCGAAAACATAGCTCCTAGTACTTCAGCTACAGATGTCCCTAATATTCCGAGCCTCCTTGTAGATGAAAATTCTCCTGAAGTTATTCATGAATCAAATGCACCCATCGGGACATTAGTTCAATCTGCCACTCATGCTGATAGTGCCGATGTTGACATGCCGGATGCTGAACCTTCTACTCAATGGTCCTTCTCTGAATTGAATGAAGGAATCACTCTTGCTGGTGAAGAAGACGAAGCCTTTCAGTGGTTTGTTTCTAAAGGATTTCTGAATACTTCCGCACGTCACGATCCATTGAAATCTGATAGTTCTTCAATGGCTAGGATGCGAACTTCATTTGGTGCTGTTCCACTGGGGGATACTCGAGACGCTTGGTTCGAAAGCGAGTGTTTCGATCAATCGTACCCACTTAGTCTTCCTTCTTCTTTAAATGAAGTTCTGACTGTTGCAGAGGGTCCATCATATTCTTTTCCGCAGCAAGCTCTTGCTCAGCTTAAATATGGTACCGATTGCACATTTGCAGCGTACAAGTTTTATAAGGCTCGGGCCACAATGATGGAGCTGATGCTCAAGAATGAAGCAACGAAGGCGAAGCGCGAAAATGATAATTTGCAGCAAGAAATTGAGAATCTCAAGCAGCAAAACAACTATCTTCAACAACAATTTCAACAACAACAAGAACAACAACAACTTCAAAATTTTGAGGATCAAAATCAAAAGCTTCAAGATCAGTTCGTACTTATTTTGGGTTCGTACCTCTATAGGTTAGATCGTATAGGTTCGAACCACATTTTTTTTTTTTTTGAAGTTTTAAAATTTATTTATGGGATCAGTGGGAGACTTGGAATCCATGTTTAGGTTCCAGCGTAGGATGCCTCAGTTGAACAATCATGCAAGAGAAGTAAATATGGATATGGAACTGGTTAAAGGGAAATTAGCACAGTTGTCCGATAGTATTGAGTTGAATACTTGGAGATTTAATAGAGCTGAATCTAAATATCAGGAAGCTCTGAAAACTTTAACCCTTAAAGAAGCAGAGTTTAAGTCTGTAGCTAGAGGTATATGCTTGAGTTACATGCTTGTTTTATTGAAGGTATTATATGGTTTATCTGATACTCATTCTGATTTTCAGTGCTAGAAAAGAAGGTCAACGAAGCCAATGGACGAACAACAGTAGCAGGAGCTGAACTCAATATTGCAAATAACACAATAACAAATATTACTAAAGAGTTGAAGACTTCAGAGAAGAACGTAGCTCTGAGTGTAATAAAGCTTCGGGATTTGCAATCTCAGTTGAATGCTGAAACTTTGAAACGCGAAGCTTGTGAACAGGAAATTATAAAAGTACAATCAAGATCTGATGAGCTAGTAAAGGAATTAAATGCTGAAAAAGAACAAGTAGAAAAGGATCAACAAAAAATTAAAGATTTTCAATCAGAAATTGATTACAGGCATGCTTATATCATCTGGGTGAGACAAGATGCCAAGGCAAAAATTACAATGTCATTTAATTCTGCCTTGGATCGTGCTCAAGCCAATCCTTCTGTTTTGAATGGTCGCGCTACCATCCCGATGGTTCCTCCTCAACCATCCCGATGGTCCAACTCCGAAGCCTAGTTGTACTTGTTCTTTGCTCTAATGCTCATAGCTTCATCTTTTGATGTTCTTTTCTTGTATCCCGATCCTTTGTTATTTTGAAGTTTGACTTACTGTAGTTGAAAACATTATTTTATAATTTTCCACTTTTGTGCATGAATATGCTCTGAATATTGTCCCTGCATAAGAGATGATATTTATGAAATTTTTAGGTTAATCATATTGTTTCATTAGTACAATGGATCGAAGTATATATACCTCAAAACA
Organism: Papaver californicum; assembly: GCA_023531435.1. Lineage (NCBI taxonomy): Eukaryota > Viridiplantae > Streptophyta > Magnoliopsida > Ranunculales > Papaveraceae > Papaver > Papaver californicum. Next base: position 1,812,399 of record JAJJMC010003557.1, read on the forward strand.
TGTAAGTCGAGATCCCACACATACGAAACAAACCCGGGCCAAGGGTAAGATACAAGGTTGGTCCCGAACGTACTCTGAAAATGATAACCATACATTAGGTATTCCTTCTTTATTAGAATTTCTGAATTATTAAAATTCTATAAGGACATTTACCTCTTTGTGGATATTACGATTGTATCGCTAATCGTAAGCGCTTTCCAGAATATGATGTTCCTGGAGTAATTGAATCTTGATTATGTCGCCAATCGTAGCGTTTTCCAGAATAAGGTGTCCCTGGATCTGAATTTTGATTATGTCGCCAATCGTAGCGTTTTCCAGAATAAGATGTTCCTGGAATTGAATTTTGATTATGTCGCCAATCGTAGCGTTTTCCAGAATAAGATGTTCCTGGAATTGATTCTTATTTTAAGTATAACTTCAAAAATAATTTTATTATTAGATAAAGTATTGAATAAAGACTTTGATACCTGTGTTGGCCACCATAGCTGTACTATTAATTATGGATAATAAAGCTTTAAGTATTGTGCATTCCATGGATGTTGTAAGATGTCTCCTTGCATATTTCGAAGATAGTATGATCCCTGTCCCGCTGATGCTTGTATTACGTACGGACCGTCCCAGGTTGGTGCGAACTTTCCAACACTTTTGTCCCGATGGTATTCTGGGATTTGTCGTAAAACATATTGTCATTGGACAAAGTTTCGTGACTTGACCCTTTTGTGATAATCCCGTGCCAACCTTCTTTGATAATTCTCCATTTTCTGGAGTGCCACCTCTCTTTTTTCTTCCAAATCATCCAACTTTTATAACATTAAATCTGTATTTAGATTTTTCTCCCATGCTTCTGTTCTAGTTGTTGGTAGAATGACTTCTGTTGGTATAACTGCTTCTGTCCCGTATATAAGAAAGAATGGTGACTCACCAGTGGATTCTTTCCTTGTGGTGCGATACGGCCATAATGTATTATGCAACTGTTCACACCAACGTTTGTAATATCCATCCAATGTTTTCTTCATATTTATTGCAATTGTTTTATTTGTGGATTCAGCTTTTCCATTACTTTGGGGATAAAATGGTGTGGATTTGTGTTTCTGAATGTTATATGCTTCAAATAGCATATCAATGTTCTTTCCTTGAAATTAATGTCCATTATCAGAAACTAAGGCTGCTGGAATCCCAAATCTACAGATGATATTTTCAAATAAAAATGTGAACACATTGGAATCTCTGATCCTAGCTAATGCTTTAGCTTCTACCCACTTGGTGAAATAATCGGTAGCCACTATTAAATATTTTCTCTTTTTGGTCCCTTCAACTAACGGACCAACAATATCTACCCCCCATTTCGCGAATGGCCATGGACTGACTACAGAATTAAGCTCTGTGGCAGGTGCTTTAATTTTCTTTGCGAATCGTTGGCATTCTTCACACCTTCGTACCATGTTTTCTGAGTCCTTAAGCATGGATATCCAATAATAGCCATGGGTTTTAGATTTTAATGCGAGTGAACGCCTTCTACTGTGGTTTCCCGCATCTCCATAGTGTATTTCTTTGAGTATCTGTATTCCTTCCTTTTGTGATAGCCATCGGGATAATGGCCCGAGGAATGATTTACGATACAAAATTCCATCCTGAAGCTGGTAATTATCTGATTTGAGTTGAATTTTTCTTGCTTCTTTAGAGTTGGAGGCAATATGTTATCTTGTAGATATTGATGAATCGGAATCCTCCAATCTGGTTCATTTGGTTGATCATCTACTTGTTGAGGCATAGATGGGGCATTTTGTATTGCGGGATCATTAATTTCTTCTGTCACATCTCCTTCTATGTTATGAAGTGCTTTTATCTGGATAGATGGTTCATATATTCTTCGGACTTTTATTGCCGTGATATTAGGATCGTTTACCATGGAGGAAATGAATGCCAGTGCATCGGCATGTCGGTTTTTGTCTCGGGATAGATGCCGAAAAATAATGTTTGGGATTTGATTTGCTAAGATTTGAACAAGGTTTTTATATTGTACTAAATCTTCATCAAGTGTTTGATATTTTAATTCGACCTGTCGAATTACCAACTGTGAATCACTTGTGAGTCGAACATTGCTGATTCCTAGTTCGATGATGAGTTTTAGAGCATGAACCACAGCTTCATATTCTACTATGTTGTTTGTATGTTCTTCAAACTCAAGACGGAATGAATGTGTCATTCGCCCTCCCATTGGTGCAGTAATCATAATGCCAATTCCTGCTCCTTCTTTGTTTCGGGACCCATCAACAAAGACTTCCCACCTTTGAGAGTTTATTGAGTTCATAATATCTTGTGGGTCCTCTTCCTCGCATCCTGGTAATCCTTTAATCATAGATAAAAAATAAATTATTAATGTGATAAAAAATTTAATGAAAAAGTTTTAAATAAGTTAACTTTTTTTTTTCCACCTATCGGACCTTGAATTTCATATTCTTCTTCAATCGGGAAATCCGCAAGGAAGTCAGCTAAAACTTGAGATTTTTGTGCGGTTTGGAACTCATAAATGATATTGAATTGTTCTAGCTGGGCGTTCCATTTGGCGATCCTTCCTACTTTTCCTGTATTCTTTAATACTGATTGTAACGGTGCCTTGCTCGGGACACGAACATAATGTGTAAGAAAATAAGTACGTAACTTTTGAGTGGCAAAAACCAATGATAAAATGAGTTTTTCGATTCTAGTGTAATTTCTTTCTGCCGAATTAAGGGTTTTGCTGATATAATATATCGGTTTTTCTATTTTCTCATTAGTACGTACCATCACTGCGCTGATTGCATCTTCCGTTACCGCTATATACAAAGTTAATATTTCTTCAGGTTCCGGTTTCTGTAATGCTGGCAATGTAGCTAGATGTTTTTTTATGTTTTGGAAAGCTTGTTCACATCGATCGTTCCAATCAAATTTATTTTTCTTCTTGAGTATATCAAAGAAGGGTTTGCACCGTTCTGATGATCTGGCAATAAATCTGCTTAAAGCAGCCAAACATCCATTTAATCTGTACAATTTTAATGCTGTCGGGTGATGGCATATCTGTTATTGCTTGAATCTTTGCTGGATCAACTTCAATTCCATTTTTTATAACCAAGTAACCCAAAAAACGTCCCGAAGTAACACCAAAAGTACACTTCTCCGGATTAACTTTCATCTTGTATTTTCTTAATGCACCTAAAATTTCAGTGAGGTATTGTAGATGATTGATAGATAATTTTCTTTTTACCAACATATCATCCACATAAACTTCTAGTATTTGTCCGATCCAAGGTTTGAATATTGCATCAACCAATCGTTGATATGTTGCTCCCGCGTTTCGTAATCCAAACGGCATCCTGGTATAGCAATACAACCCCCGGAGAGTGAAGAACGCTGTGTGTTCTTGATCAGCTTCTGCAAGTGCGATCTGGTTGTATCCCGACTGACCATCCATAAAAGATAATGCCTCATGGCCTTCTACAACATCTACCAACTGATCAATGTTGGGAAGTGGATAACTATCTTTTGGACATGCTTTATTTAAGTTGGTGAAGTCTATACAGATTCTTACTCCACCGTTTTTTTTGGAACGATCACCATATTAGAAATCCACGTTGGATATCGCACTTCACGAATGAATCCTGCATTTAAAAGCTTTGCTAATTCTTTTTCGACTGGATCGTGATATTCCGGTGCAACCTTTCGTATCCGTTGTCGAAATGGTATAGCATCGGGACGTATTTGTAATTCATGTTGTACAATACTTGGATCTATCCCGGGCATATCCTCCATCTTCCATGCAAATATATCTACAAAATCACGAAGTAGCTTGATTAAACTTTGCTCCATGTATTCCTTCATCAATGTTCCAATTCGCACTTGTTTAGGCCATTCTGAAGTTCCAATATTTATAATTTTAGTTTCTTCTACAGAAGTGAAAATTGGTTTTGGATTCCAGATCGAAGTTGGAGTTCCCTTTAATTGCTATGAGGGGCCTTTGAACTGCAGACTTGTTGAATTTTCTTGACTCTTACTGCTTTCTCCTAATTCATTTGTTGCTTTTTGTTCGATGTTTCTTTTCAAGTATTGATTTATCTCCTCTTCCTTTGCTTCGATTTTACGGTTTTTCTTCCTTTCACGATGTTGTTGTTCCCGCTCTTCATGCATTCTTACCTCCGCTATTATACAAAAATTCGCATCATATTGATCTCCCTTGATCTCCATTTCTCCTTACGGTGTTGGAAACCGCAAATGTTGATGATAAGTGGAAACTACACCTTTCAGCTGGTGTACCCATCGTCTCCCGATTATTGCATTGTACGGGGATGGAGCATCTACTACACTGAATCTTGTTAAGATGTTAATTGGTCCAACAGATACTTGCAAATCAATATCTCCTTCAGGTCTTGAAGCCATTCCATTGAACCCATAAATAACATATCGGGACGGGATTAATTGATCTTTTTTGAGTCCCATTTTGCAAAATGTGTCGTGAAACAACACGTTTAAGGAACTGCCCCCATCCAAAAGAATTTTTCTAACGTTCCATCCTGACATTAGCAATGTAAGGACCAAAGGATCATTGTGCATCTCAATTTCTTGATTTACTTCCCGTGCTGAGAAAGTTAAAGGGGATGCCATCCAGTCTTCCCAAACTTCCGTTATCCTTCCTGATACTTTAAAAATTTCATGATATTGAATCCTTTTGCACAACTTTTTATTGATTGCATCGTTCATACTGTATCTCTTTTTTCTGAAAATGATATCATATTAATGGTGTGTTCGTTATATGGGATATGCACTGTTTTTCCTTTGTCGGATCTTGCTATTGGTTCGGGCCTTTGAATATATTCTTTCAACTCTCCTGCATCTATCATTTTTTGTACCAGCATAATAAAATTCCTGCAATTATCTGTTGTGTGCCCTTTATAACAGTGGTACTCACAATAATCTTTCGAACGTTGTGTGAACTCAGGCTGATTGCCTTTCCATGGTGGCCATTGAAAATCTGGTTTATTTTTTATGATTTCGAATAATTCAGAATATGAGATATTGAGTTTTGTGAACACTCTTTCTTGAAATCGCTGAACAAAATTTTTATTATCCCCTTGCCGTGGGCGCTTTGATTCCCTTGGTTCAGATTTATGAGGGAATTTCTTTTTTTTGTTCTGGTGATACTTCGATTGAATTTGTCCTTTTCATGTTTCTTTGATTTCGTGAATTACTTCTTGGACCTTGTTCTTGCACATCTTGCAGTCTTGCACATGTTTCTATTATTTCCCTGAGCTGTCCCTCGGTCTTGGGATTGTTACGATGAATTTCAATAAAAAGTTGACATCTTCGGTCAGCGATTCCCCACTTATAATGGTTAATCGCTGTACTTGAGTCGACATCTCCAATTGCTTGACAAACTGTATGCCATCGGGCCGTATATGACCGAATCATTTCTTCTGGCCACGATGTAAGGGAATATAATTTGTCTACTCCCGAATCAACGGGCTTGTTATACATGTAAGCTTCGAGAAACTTCCTCACTAATTATGAATAACATTGAATGGAACTTTCTGGCAATCTGTCATACCATAACAATGCCGAACCTTTAAAACTTGAAGGGAAGCATCGGCACATTATTGCTTCGTGTCCGTCCCATCGTGACATCACTCGATTATAATATTTTAAATATGAGGTCGGGTCCTTCGTACCATCATAACATTCAAATACAGGGATATTGTATTCTCTTGGCAATGGAACACATGTCAACTGCTGAGCCAGCGGTGTGCGCTTGGCTTCTTTCAGTACCTCTTCTATTCTTCCCCCTTCTTTATTTTTTAATCCTCTTATCTCTTCTTTCATTTTCTCCATTGCTTCCATACATTTTTGCCATTGTGCACGTTGAATTTCTTGATTTTCCCGTTGCCTCCTAGCCCGTGATGATGATCCTACTAATACCATTCTCTGATCTTGATTTTCCCTTTCATTTCTGGGTGCACGCCTTCCAGAAATTGCTTCTTGACTTCGTGACCCTGTTACAGCCTGTCTTTGCTCACGTTGAATCGCATTTTTCAAAGCTTGATTTTCTCTGGTTAATAATTCAATTTGATAATGACTGACCCTTTGTTCTCTTCTTATTTCATTCATTTCTTTCATCAGATTTTGAAGGTAATTTACATCATTTCTTGAATTATCATGATGTGACAACTGATTTGAGATATGGTATTTGGTGTTAATTCATGGATTGGTGAATGATTTCCTACATCACTCTGTTGTTGTTCTGGCTCACTCTCTTCTTCCCTTTGTCTGTAACTTTGTCTGTCGTTACTGTCTTGATTTCCAGAGCCTGCTTCTTGAGACATATTTCTTCTGGATTCTTTGTTTCTTGATTATTTCCTTTTTCCCTTGAATTCTAATGATCTTTTAAAAGTTAGGCATATAATTTCTCAACAGATTATTTAATAAAGAAAGTGACAGGAACTAGTTTTCCGATCTTCTAAAAATCTATCTATACTTTTAGTAAAATAATTTGTATTATTTACCATGAATATTTTAAAACGCATATAATAGGAAATCAAACATTTAAACAGATCCATTCAGACTTAAAAGTTTTTGTTTTCAATGATATACAATTTCTATTTTTCATAACACATAAAAGTTATTATGCAAAAGAAATCACTTGGTGGCTAAAGTTAAATTAAGCCAAAATGTTGCATAAAACTATCAAATTCTTTATACTAAATTTATTTACTTTCGAAATACATATATAACAGATAAATCCATTTTTCATGAACAGGTAGGATAAATCCTTTAACCCATTCCCTGTTTCTAGTGCCAAATTGTTTATGCCAAAATTCCCATTGACATCAACAACCAATGATTTGATGAAAAACAGTTAATAGAAAGATTTTAACTAACATTTTGATACACAGAAACCTCTTTAAAATCAATTAATCAGAATGGTTTCAATTAACCATTTATTTACAAATCAGATATATAATCAAATTACAGTTTCAAATTCGTAATCTTTTTAAGTACCCAAGATGAATCATGATCATCGAACTTTTAAATTGTATATTACACAATGAATACATACCTAATGATCTTCTTTCTTCTTCTTTGATTACTCTTCCTTAGCCTCTTTTTCTCTTAATTTTCCGACCCCTTCTCTGTTGAATGCTCTCTTCTATTTATAGATTATTTAATGGGTCCCTCTTGTCCCGATACCCTCTCTCGTTCTCCTTATTATCTTTGGACCGGAATGATTGTATGGTTGACAGGTCATGCTTTTTGCTTTTTGGTTCGCTGCCTTGTATGATTAACACGTACTCTTCGTTCTTTGAGAATCAGCCTTGTCCCGATCATATGTGTCAAGCATGTGGTTAAAGTAAATAAAAGTAATTATTGTCTTTACTTTCCCGCTCGACGTTCATTATTACCCTTACTTTCCCGCTCCATATTCATCATTACTCCTACTTTCCCGTTCAATAAGCATTTAATGCCATCTGTTTCGATCAGTGTGATATTACTTTACCGATCTTATGTGTCAAATATGCAGGGATTTACTCAGTCTTTCACATCTGTCCTTTTTCGATCCTTTGATACGGCTTTGATTGTGTGCTTCTCATTCTTCTTAGTACCACTGACTCCTTCGTTAATCGTCTTACACGTGTCGTCCTCCTTTTATTTCCCAACATTTTGCCCCCTTTCTTCTTCTTTTTTCAAAAACTTTAATGGTCGATCCAAGGCATGCTAAACATCAAGAGAATTACTAAAGATTCTAGTAAAAAAAAACACCAGCTAAAATTGAAACTAATAATCATTCTCCAGTGGTGTTGAACTGACAAAGTACAACTGGTGGTAAATACAATCAAAAGAAAGCCTTATAGAGATTCAGGATCATAAAACAGATGAGAAAGGATAACTGTGAAAACACCATTCCAGGAATTTAGAACCAGGGTAAGCTGCAAGTTATGGACTTACATGGAACAACATATATGTAAGAGAGAAAAGTTGTATTGAAGAGTATTTTGGTTGTGGGTTGTGAAAAATTGAGACAATACTTGGTAGATTTATGAATGGGTTTCTGAGAGCAAAACATGAAATCAAAATAGGAAATTAACATGTTTATAGGATAGTGATGAGAAATATTAGGAGACAAGGAAAGGTAAGAGGGGTAGGTAGGTGCAAAGGTGTATATTCTTCAATTGCCACATATTTGTCCAAGCAACAATGATAATTGTGATCTCAAACTGGAGTAAAGTAAAATGTTACCTGCTAGTCTCGATGAAGAATTTGGTAGATGCAGAGGAAAAAACTTTATCTCAGATGTAAATCCGTTACGAAACCAATTAATCTCCATGTAGCAATCGATCAAGTAAAAATCAGCAGCAGAAAACCAATAATAAAGGAGCAACTCCAAACCATCGAAAGTATTCAAAGTTACATAAATTAAGATCAAACCATAGATCTAGTATCTAATAAAGCTTAATTCATACCTAGGGCCGGTGGATTTAGAAAGTTAACCGAAGATTTGAGTGGTTTTCATAAGAATTTTATTAGGGTTTCGTTGTGAATAGTATTTCCAGTTAAAGTTTCTTAGGGCGTCCACAATGGGACGATCAAACCCATCGATCAAAGATCAAAAAATTTGATCTTTGATCCGGGTCAAGAACATTGGTGGTTGATCAAGCGAGGGCGTAGAGTATCGTTTGGGGGTAAGCGAAGTACTAGTATATCGCTTGGATAGCCGGACGAGCCACTAAAACTTCGTCTGATACAAGCGAGGGCGTGATGTACCGCCTGTAAAATAAACATACATGCGAAATTTTGGGACCTCACCCACTCCCGGATTTTTAAATTTTGGTTTTGAAGCGTAATTTTGGGACCTCGCCCATATCCAAAACAAGGTTTTTAAATTTTGGGCGGTATCTCAAAATCTCACTTATGTGAAGGTGACCTTCTGGGATAACGTCTGGTGGAGCGGAACTTTGGTATCCCGCTTGAGCTGGCGAAATGCCAACTCTTCGCCCGTATTTTTAAGCGAGATTCTGGAGAATCGTTCGGTGACAGGCGAGGCCTTATGATTTCGCACGACTATAATTTTTCGTCGTCGATCAGCGACGAGATTTAATCTCGAACAGTGATTTTTCTCGACTAAATACTAAAACTGATCGACGACTGTGGCTGCATTTCCCCGACTATCGATCAAATTCAATCTTGATCGTCAAAATAGTCGACGATTGCAGATGCTCTTACCACTTACCTAACGAGATCTATTAGCAAAAGTGAATAAGGATGAAAAATCGAGAGAATAATAATCTATTCCTGCTTAAATCTGTTCCATCATTTTTTTGTCTTAAATGATTTAATCTTATCAATTTAATATTTTAATTACTTTGCATAAGTAATTATTTGTAAAGATTAAATTTTAGAATATACCGAAAAATGCGGTGTTCTGTCGCTGTTCACTTGCAAAAGTAATTGACATAATAGAGCACTGATAATATGCCACTTTATCCCCTTGATTGAGTCAAGAGTTGACGGGTATATGTTTGACCGAGTTTTAAACAAAGTCTTAGTCGTCCTATGTATTACCCTGAATTAGAATTATAATAGTTTTGGATTTTGAGTTGTTTAAAAGCTGTTTTTATAAGACTTTAAGGTTTAATTTGGTAATGATGTGAGTTTTGTAAAAATATTTTATTTATATGGGTTGTTGTTATGTATTTGGTAAAAAGATAGCTGAGCGTATAATAAACTATAAACCAAAATGTAAAATTTAAAATAAAATATAAAATAAATTAAAATATTAGTCAAATTGAGTTTGGTAAATATCAGGTTCAACAAATTGTTGTTGTAAAAAATGAAAAAAAAAACAGATATTTATCTCATAATAGTTTTATTCTAATTTATTGGATTTATAAATAATTATATTTTTAAATATTAAATAATATATATATATATATTATATTTACTAATAATAATTATTATTTTTATTGTTGAATCTATTACTCTTACAATTATGATATATAATTATTTTTTATTATAAATTTAATTTTGAGAAAACAAATCAAAATTAAAATTTAATAATTATTTAATATTTATTATTAAGAAAAAGAATAATCTATAAAAATAAATTAGAAATATTTGGGATTAATTGTCGTCATTTATAAAATATAATAGGGTTAAAAAAAATAAATTCATATAAGAAAGTAATGTGGATCCATAACTTTTGCTTTTGGAGTTTTTAAAAATTCCTCCTCCCCAATTTTTAAAAGTTGAGGAATTTTATAAATGTTTTTGCTAAAAGCACTTTGAAAAACCGAAAAATATTACATACTATACGTTTTCTTAGTGCTTTTAGAAAAAGAAATACAATACCAAACCTAGGGCTATCTATGGTACTTGATTATCCGGAACCGTGTGAATTGGGTTCGGATCCGGGTCCCAAGATTGGACCCATTAGCAATAACGGTATCCGACGGGTAGAACTGTTAGGAACCGATAAGCTTTCGGCTCCTTACGAGTATTACCGCCAGATACCCGCGAGTATGGGGTACCCGAAAATTTATCATTTGTTAGTTAATTTTACCCAAAATAGAAAGATTTCGTCTAGTTTTCCTTGGATTTTTTTTATTTTTATTTTTTTAGATTTAATCTTCAATTAGACTATTTACATAGGTATAATAATAACTTTATATGAAAAATTATTAGATTCAAGCCAACATAAAGAATCTAAAAATATTTATCAAAAAATATAGTTGATTTTTGAAGACCCATTAAATACCAGGACCCGATAAAAATTTATATTTTTAATTGGGTCTGGTTTTCGATCCACTAAATTAGGACCTAGACTCGGAACCGTTAGGACCCGGATTTGTCTTTTTGAATAGAATCCCGGATCCAGTGGTATTCGGGAGGAACCAAACCCGTTGACAGCCATAAACCCACCCTATTTTAGTTTAAAGGATGTGTTTTAAACTCTTAAAATTTTAGTTGTGTTTGCTTCAAAATGTAGCTTCGCATTATAGCATAGACACCAACATTGCTACGTGGTGAACCAAATTACACGGGAACATACCAACCCAGTAAATTGTATAGTTATGATAGTTATGTTTTATATGAATTTTATACTTTGTAAATATAGGCTTGTTTTGATCGTTTTTTTTTTTAAATGGCTAACGGTAAATTACCTGTAGTTATTTGCCAGATGTCTACGTTATCCCAGCTAAAAAGATGTTGTTAGTACTTGAATCGCTAAGTTTTCTAGTTGACTCGGTTGAGTGTTTTCAACATTTATCTTAATTATGCAATCAAATTAATTATAAACTAAATTAAAAAAAAAAACAAATTGACAAAAAAAAAGAGTAAGAACATGGATAGACGAGGATATTAAATCATTTATACAACAAACATAAATTTTTTTTTTCAGATTTAGGATATAAAACCGTAAAATATGATTTATCCCAGAATCTCTTGTATTCATCTCAACATCTAATATGATATTTACCATTACACTAATGGTTCATTGAGAAAGCTTTAGCCTTTAGGATGATCATGAGATATATATGTCAGCAAACACATTTTATTTAGAAGCAAACTAAGCATGCCTTTCTTCATACTGGAACTGTATCATAATCTACAAGTCTATAACTACATTCTTCGCCATGCTAACAATTCCAATTCATCAACAATACATATCAACCAACTCAAGACTGAAGCCCTTATCCAATCATGGGAGCTATAGTCACTGAGTATTTTTTTGAGTCACTGAGTATAGTACAACACCAATCGAAATACGAATGAATCCAAACAAAACCCAATATAGTTTGTAACTGAGTTGATGAAAATTGATGATCAGGTAGTGAAGCTCGATGAGACTTTATGTCGAACAACTTGTGAGCATCTAATTGCGATGGAAGAGCAGGTTCAGTACTAATCTTCTAACCCTTTTATATCTTCTTCCCTGCAAATTCCACATTCCTAATCAATCACAAGTCCAAACACTCATCAAAGTTTCACCATTTATTCACAAAAGCAACTACAAATATATCACTTCCAACCGATTATGAAGTTTGAAATAAACCCAAAATTCCACGGTAGCAAATCACTTTCTTCTCTATTCCTCACTGAAATTCTGAGTTTGAAACAAACCCAATTAAAATTTCTGAAACACCAATTGAAAAGAATTTGCAATTGAAACCAATTCTTCGTTACCTATCTAATAGTTTAATGTATTTTCTTTCCGATCGAAATCGTAATTGACAAATATTGAAACTACTAATTGCACCACCACCATTATTCAATTAAAATTGTAAGAATTCAGTACAGTAATTAAGCACACTCTTAGCATGAACAACATATAGATTTGAATCTTTATCTTTACTAATTCCATCTTCCACTCTGCATCTCAAAACCAAAACTCAATATCATCGCCATACTTCCACTACACAAGCAGCAAAAACACCTTGCCTCGAGATAAACATTGCTAGAAGGTGTAGTTTTTGTAAGATTTTAGGGTTTATAAGGGGGTCTATTGTGGACCATTGATTTGTTTCGAGATAAACATTGCTAGATGATTTTTTTTTTCCCTACAAGTAGCATCTTTTAAATCCATCGTATTTAGACGGTTTGTTTTTTTTGCGAGATATAAATCATCAGACTAGCCATCATTAGCCTTACACGTGTCGCAATAAAATTACGCAAGCATAAGTAAATATGTGGCCTACACTAAAGGGCTTAAGACTTTAAGAGTAATCTGTGTGTTTCATTACATCATCTCGGTCAGTAAAAAATTATAGAAACTCACAAAAAATTAATATTGGATGAAAATACGGATAGAAATCGATATTGGATGGAAATATGGATAGAGACCTATATTTATAAAATATAAAAAACGAGCTTAGATTTGTCTTTCAGAGGCTAAAAAGTAGGTTTATATCTATGTCCGTAAATAATCCAAATCTTGATAAAGTAGGTTTATATCTATGTCCGTAAATAATCCAAATCTTGATGCTATGATCACCTAAAAACAAGCTTTATCTCGTGAGAAATATACAATCCAAGCCAAATAAGTGGCATTTGGAAGGATATCTGGTATGACTCCCTTCAAACAAAATCAGAGTATCATATTATAACAATGGTTAACTTTGGCCAGTTTGCTGTTAAGTAGACAAAGTATTCTAACTACACAATTTAGGTAGTTGATCAAGTCCAAGAGGACCTAATAATTATTAATTGAGAAACACAGGTTCAGTTTATTAAATTGATAATCCAAAACTATAAAATTGTTAGATTTGTGTAAGATGATTTGGGAATTAGACAAGAAAGCACTTGATATTCTCAAATGATTACTCCTTTCTGGCTCAATTATCCGAAGCAACTAATCCATGGGCTCATCTAATCTAGGGGCTGTGTGTCCTCTTAGATCTTATACTAATAGTATAACGGAGTGGTGTTTGGTGGAATAAGAAAAATTCAATCAACAGTAAACTGTTTAAAATGTCCCCGTAAAATTTAAGTTATCCCTTTGTATCCCCTTCAAACCTAAGTTATCCTTCCATGTTTTCACCACCTCCACCACCAGCGCCACCACCTCTATTTTCTATGTCTCCCACCATCGCTGTCAGTGCCATAACCACTTCCACTATCACCTCCGCCACTGTACCATCATGACACTAAATATCCACTAATACTAATATAAAGAAACCACCTCCGCCACTGTACCATCATGGCACTAAATATCCACTAATATTAATATAAAGAAAAGAGGTATCATTGGTTGGAGTAACCCTAATACTATAAAAAGTACCTCCAACATCATTAATATCACCACATATATGTTTAAGAGTAAAATTGTATGCTAATCGTATCTTTACATATTTATAAAAAAAGGGAAAACTTATATCTAGACCATTTTGTATTTTTTTTGTTTATCTCAAATCCACCATTAAGATGTATAATATGTAAAACCCATAATTAATTTTAGGAGTACTAATTTTAGTATAGTATCATTTTATTTATTTCATTTATTATTTTATTTTGAATATATATTTTATTTCCGATATCTAGGATCAAAAACTTCTTTTCGGTGAAAAGAGTCAAATACAAAAAATATAGGAAAATCCCAATGATTAAGCTTACCTAGTCTAAATTTCCTAGTTCTCCCTAAAATAACTCATATTTCGTTGTTTTTTTTTAAATAAAATTATTTATAACTTAGATAAATAATAATCCCTAAAAGAACTATTTTTTTTCTTTTGTTTACCGAAGTAAAATTTAAATTTTCAGAGTTTAGTTGATAGTTGTAATATTCACATGTTAGAACCATTTGTTTTTGTGAAAATCGTAATTATCACAGCTCACTAAAAAATCCAGTTTTCACAAAATAGTGATAAATAAAAATTTAAATTATTCACAATTTAGTGTCACATGTTAAAATCAGTTTGTTTTTCCTGATATTATCACTTTTCACATATAGTATAAATGTATAATCGCAATTTTCACTTTTCACATAAAGTGATAATGGTAAATTTCAACAGTTTGAAATTAGTTGTGTTTTGTAAAAACAAAAAAATACAATTGTCACTAAAACTTACAAATACATCGTACTAAAGCAAGTAAAAAGAGAAGAGCAAAAGATTGATTTCCGAAGTGAAAAAAGGAGAGAAGAAGGTCAGAGTAAAACCTAGAAAATCAATAATTTATTGATTAGGAAATAAATAGTCGAAGGCCAATATCCAATAGTTCCAAGGAAAACAAATTTATCGTTAAAGAAAGGTAATGCCACGGCTAAAAGTGTAACCACTATCACATAACAACTTCTCCTGACTATCTTAAACATGTTAATATGACACTTCTTGTTCTTGAAACCTGGTATGCTTAATGAGTAACCGTGAATTACAAACTTTGAATTTTTCTCATTTGTTTTTCCCGAGAGCACGATCCTCTCCGGCACCATGTATTTGAATAATAAGATTACCTAAAGAAACATTAAACACACAAAAATTTACCTGATTGTGAAAAAAAATCTTCAAAATCTAATAAAGGTGAAGACAAAAGAAGACGAAGATAAAAATAGAAGAAGAGATAAAAAGAGTTTTTACGATGATGAAAAAAAGTTTAGATAAAAGATGAAACCAGAAAAGGAAAAAAAGACGCCCATAAAAAACGCTCATTACTGATTTGACCGTGTAACCGATTTTTTTTTTAGATTTTTTTTTTGTTAATAATATATAATTGATAAAGGTAAGTTTAGTCATCTATAAATTATAAAAATATCCCATCAGTCTAGTTGATTTATTTTTAACCGTCCATCTTATAGATTAGGCTACATACAAACCATCTTAGTGATGGGTTTATGGAAGAGAGAGGAACCAAACTTGGGTTACACAGATATTTCCACATTACCATTATTTTAAAAATAAATTAAAAAACTTCGAACATTTATATCTTTTCAAATACAAGTCATAGTTTTGTAAAATTTATATATTTTAAAAGCTCTTTGAATTATCTATAGATTGAGTACAAATAAGAATATTAAATTTTTTATTTTTAAATAAAAGATTTCTTTGTTTTCAAATTTTTTGTTCTTAAAGGAGCCCAAATATAAACATGTGCATCACATATTTTTTTTCACGAGTATTATAAATTGGACTCCATAATATTTAATCATGTCCCGCTGCCCAATCCAATATTTTTTATACAAGAAAAATGAAGTCGTTATTAGATGATCTGAAGTTTTAATCAGATGATCAGTTGAATCCTAGTTTAAGTTTTTCCTAAATCATTCATTATCAGTTAGGTGAAATACAAGTCATAAGTTGTTATATGTATCATACGTTATAAACTGTGATATTTGAAAACTTTTTATTTATTTTTTTGCAAATTGGAAATTATAATAAAAGACTAACTTAGGGTGTTAGAAAAACCTTTTACAATTGGACTAAAGCCACCCAATGTGAAAAGGTAAGTCTTCCTAGTATTAAATTTATCTACTTCTAAAGATAGATCAATACATTAAGGTGGTCTTAATTCCCATTTAATAATACAAAAGAAGAGTCTTTATTTTCTTTACTAGAATGTCAGCTGAGTGATTTGCCGTCATTGGAACAAAGTAAAACCATAAAAGTTATGGCAAAGACTAATGATTCTTCTGGTATCCTCCAGGATTTCCTGACTCTTCCATGAAATCAGAGTATGTTTACCATTAAGGTAATCAAAAACTTGCTTGGAGTCTCCCTCAATACCGAAGTTAGAGATGTTTTCCTCTAAAGCCCATTATGCTGCTTGCCAGAATCCTACAGCTTCTGCTTTTTCAAATTCTTCTACTGAGATGGTCCTGCTCTTCCTTTGGAAGCTTATTATAGTCTTTTTAATGGTATACTTGTTATAGTTTTTCTCATGTATTATTAAATTTCCTTTTACATTTTCCCCCTTTTATAAAGAAAAATAAACACTATATTATTGGTGAAAATATATCGTCAAAAAGTGGATGGAGTATGCACGGTCTCCAATATCTTTTTTCCTTTCATCCTCTTGAACTCTTGTTTTCCAAATATTTTTTTTCAGTCGTAGATTAAATGTACAATATCATTAATAAAACTATCTTTAATTTTATGCTACATATAATCCGAAATCAAAATTCAGATTCGATTTATTTCCAAACTCGTTAAGTGATTGATCCGAGTATTTCACACCCTCATCCATACTTGTAACTATAATTTGTACCACTACATCAAAAGACCTAGCAAAACTTAATTTTCCTGGCTAGTTTGAGGCTTATTCAAATTATTCGAGGCACACCAGATTTTTCTCCCACATAGATGAGGGGATAAGGGATGTCTAAAAAAGGTGAAACTACTAAATTACTCGATATTAAAACCTAATACTCTAATTTATTTTTTATATCTCAAATCCCATCTCTACCAATCGATTTCTCTTTTCTCTTATTTTCACTTCTCCCTTTTTTTATGCCAAAACATCGTCGATTATCGACGAATCAAAAACCGATTAATCGTTTTTTCTTCTTCTATATAACGACGATGGAAAAACTAGTAAAGCATACCAGTGGAAGTACTCAAACTATTGGAAGTGATCCAGGAATTACAAAAGCGATTTGACATAAATAACGGAAGAAAAAAACGGTTACTGAAGACGAAGAAACTCTAAGCACAATACAAGCACAAAATATGACTCAAATCATGTATGTTATCAACCCATTCCTCTTAATTAGGTTTTATTAACATGCATACACTATAAAATTAAAAAATTGAAATCTAGGTTTTCCGTGTTTAACCAGAATCGATGGATGTTCATGCATGTTCACATTGGTCGGTTTCTATAATAATTGGTCGATGTTCATGCCTACATCGACCACTTGTTTTTGATGTTTTTCGTGGTTGAAGAACATCAACACATAATCGGTCGTTATGGGCATTCATATCGACCAATTTTGCTATCAAAGAAATTGACATGTTTTTGTTGTTATTTTTTTGGTAAATTGGCTGATGTAAATATCCACATCGACCGATTATAAAAAAAATGATTTCTCAACTGTAAATCCATAATCGTTCAATATAATTCGTTATATCGACCGATTATATGTGGATAAAATGCAAAAATTTTTTTGAAGGCTTTTAGATAAGAATCGATTGATATGCACACCTTTATGGACCGATTCTGTAGTATAAATTTTATAGGAATCAGTGGATATGGATGTATCATGATGGACGATTGTAAACTTGGAATTCCTAAATTTACTTGAATTTGATTGTTGTTTATCATATATTGTCATATTATTTAGGGAAAAAGGAAAGCAAAATCAAGTGGAAAAGATATCGAATAACAAACATGATCTTGCTTCTCCTCCGAGTATGGGACCTCATCGGGATAGCGGTCAAAATATGGCTTCTAAACACTATAGGGAATCGAGGGGAGGGGTAAATCTAAGCAGACTCCATCAATGAATTATCTCAAGTGGAGCTGCCAATAGAAGAAGAATCTAAATTTGATACGAAAACTAATAATGACCAAAATAAAAAATAAGTTGATAAAGAAGTAAGTGGTGACGAAGAAAGCGAAAGTGATGGTGAAGAATAATGATACAAAGAAGAAGAAAATGGAGGTGAATAACAACAAGGAGGTAAAACCAAAGATGCAAAGAAACCCGTGAAGATAAAAGGGGGATATTTGTTAAAGTCTATGTTGATGTTACCTCGCGGCCATGATCAACCTGTTTATGGGTTACCCGTGATGGAGGAGAGTTTTTTGGGGGTGCGGACATAGTTGGGCTGCTACCTTCTGTGCAACCATAGTAATTATCTCAACCTTATGCTATATCTTACACTTTCATTTAAACTATCATACACTTTATAATTTGTGTTAGTGTTTTGATTATTGTCTACCGATGTATTATGTAGGATCACACTGATGTCGTGCGTCTTCTTAAACACCAATCTCCAGTGGGTAAAATGAAATAATGACCACCGTTAAGAAGAACCTCAAGTCGTCCATCTCATAAATGATTTAGGGTTGTTGACTGCGGTAAAGAATTCAGTGGTTGGATATGAAAAACCCCTTGTTTCTGCCTTCAACTAGAGATATTATAGGGAAAAGAGATACTTTACATCTTTCGTTTGGCATGACATGTGTAGTTAATTAAAGGTCACATTGTATGAGGTAAATCCGTGAAGGGGCTCGACTACATGGATGAGCTTAGTTGGGAAAAGATTTATGATTTTCCTTCGAGGGTGTTTGTTGGGATGAGAATAAGACTTAGTTGGAGATGCTAGTAGCTGGTCAAAAAGAGAATATTCCATCTCAAAAGTTTGAGGGAACAATTCGGAAAAACACTCCTGCTTTATTTAAGAAATGAGTTCACCCAAGAGCATATCACCGCTACATCCACCACATATATTCTCTATATCTTGGGATCTGTTAATTATCTTTCTTGAAGTTTCAGATTCTCGTGGGAAAACCAACTATATACAATTAGTGGAACCAATAAACAAAGTTCGTGACTACTCTTGGGGCATTGGGTGCCTTGCATACTTGCTAAATGAGATGAGAAAGTGTACTAGGGAAAACATGAACCAAATCGAAGGGAATGTGACACTTTTATAGGTAATTCTAGTGGTGTAGTTATTGTAGTTTGTTTATCTTACTTTTTGTTTTTCTCACCATGATCCTTTGTTGACGCAAATATGGATATACTTGCACTTCCCAAAGTTTGATAAAAGGGCCCATGTGAACAAAAAGTGGGACGATACTTGTTCTGAAAACCGATACTTCTTCAACGGTAAGACAAAGAGTTTGAAGAAGGAATTTATGAATTTGAAACACCAATTGGACAACTTGACAACAATAGATGTTGTCATTGACCCTTACAAGAAACAATTAACGGGAACAATGATGATTAGGTGTGAGGAACCACATTATTCTGGACCGCTGTTTTACCACAAAGAATATGTAATGTTCAACACGATAAGAGTGGTCAGACAATATGATGGTGTACAAGAGTTCCCTCGAAAATCTATCCAGTACAAGTATAAATTGAAGAATTCCTCATGTAAGTCCTTAGATAACGAATCGTGGTTGTTCATGAGCCTTTATCATCCAGGGAATTGGAAGACGAATCATGTATTGGATCAACAAAGCAAAAACGTGTGTGGGAAGAGGAGAAAATGTTGAGGAGAATGAAAGGAAGATCACAGAGTAAAAAAATATGGAAAATGAACATGCTGGGGCTATGTATGGGGAACAGTGGAGAAGGAGCCAAAGAGAAAAACCAAATTGAGAAAGAATGCGGTGAGTCAAGCAGCGACCATGACAAAGATGACCAACATGATAGTGGCGATAATAATGACGCTTCAGAACGACCTACTAAAAAGCCCGGGGTGCTCGTGGTGTTCTCTAAGGCTAGTGCGTCCTTAGCCATATTTAATGACTTAGCTATAAGCATATTTGTGCTGAAACATCAATGCTAAATATATAATTGAAGTGCTAACTTCAAACTTCCTTGGTGCTAGCTTCCTAGCCCTAGTACAATTAATATTTACCAAAAATTGTGCATGTTGGTCTTACTCCTGAGACGTTAGCACACTATCCTTTTACGATTAAGAGAGTTAGCACCTTCTTATTTGCTCTAAGTAGCTATTGTTAGCTTTGGTAGCTACTTTCCTTAAAAATACGCCTTTTTTTATCAATATAGGTCCTAAATTGAGTCTTATATGAATTTAAGTAGGT
This sequence comes from Papaver californicum, assembly GCA_023531435.1. Taxonomy (NCBI): domain Eukaryota; kingdom Viridiplantae; phylum Streptophyta; class Magnoliopsida; order Ranunculales; family Papaveraceae; genus Papaver; species Papaver californicum. The sequence continues at coordinate 1,832,634 of JAJJMC010003557.1, forward strand.
TTCCTTGCTCAAGGATCCCTCTATGACATTTGGCCTCAAATGCCTCTCAGACTTACAATAAGTCGCTTTTAAGCTAATACTTAGCCATTAATATGCCACATTACTTTCAATAAAGTACATGGCCACTGAACTTCCCAGATTCGACATTATTCAGTCTGACTATCAATCCAGTGAGTCACACAACTCATCTCACTGATTTAGCAAGTCATTTGACTTGACTTGACTTAATCAAAACCATAGTGGCTAATGACTCCACTATTTTTCACGAGATATCAAATACAACATGGTGGGATTCTCATTGCGGTATTGGTCTTGAGGTCTATGGCATCATGGTGGTGACATAACCCCCACGAACAAGAAGGTAACAAGAAGTGGGTGGTCACAGAGTAGTTGAGAGGATGATAAGTAGTGGTCAGACAGGTCTTCCCTACATTTTTGGGAACCGCCCCACTACAATCTCCACAATCATCATTTCTTAACCTCTGCCTAACTTCCACAACTTACGAGAAAATCAGTGTTTCCTCTTCAAACTATAAATATATGATTCTCATATATTCAAAACAAGACAGAAACACATAATCACACAATCAGTCTGAAGAAACCAAAACCCACAAAATTAGCGATTCCTCTATGGAGAATCCATTCTTCTTCACACCACTGATTTTCTCAACCTTATTTGCTTCCCTCCCCTAAGACCTACCCAAATCCTTTCCATCTTTGTAATCGAAGTAAGACGTGAACGACCATTTCTTGGTTTAGGCTCGTCCTGTTCGAGCTTGATCTCTCGAACCTACTTGAAAGTACCACTTTGGAGTATATTTGTTTTCACACTAAAACAATGAGCGACCACAACGGGAGATCAACCTCTCGATTATAGAAACCAATTTTTAGTTATTCAAGATGGTCGGTCTCAGACTAGATCTCACCATCACCGATCCCAATCCCAACCCTTCTAGCACCAATGGTGACTTTCCCAATGGTGCTCTGTCTACTATCAACGACACATCTGATAACCTTCGCTCCAACAATATGAAGGGGATTAGGAATATTCCAGAGCCCACACCACTCACAATAGCTGAGCTCGAGCGGAGACATGAAGTCATTTCAAGAACTTTGACGAGACTAGAAGATTCACAAAACTGCATCGTTGATTTCCTTCATGGACTAACAGAAGAATTAGGGCGCAATGCTGTTTTCAGAGAAGACTTAACATCCCTGGGTATGGAGACCCCTCAACAAGCATATGCGCCCCCTCGACACCATATCAGGAGTTTCACCACCTGTGAGAAGCCAATGAATCAATAAACAAACCGTCTGGTAGAAGACTTATGCAAACTTCTGCACTTCTTGAAACTTCAACACATAGACGTAATTGCCACACTGAACCGTGTTGCTACTAATGCACGTCTGACCCAACTCATTGAAAAGGCATCAGAAATATCTATATCCCCTCACCTCTCTGTGAATAATGTTACATTCGCCAAAGAGAATATGATGGCCGAAGAAAAACACAACCGAACATTTTACGTGACTGCTATCCTCAAAAACTTTAAATTTCGAAGAGCACTTGTCAATAATTTATTTTCACCTTAAAATAATTTGTAGATATGGTCATTTAAGTAGTAGATCAGATGAAAAGTTCATACTTTCAGACAACAAACATTATTGTGGGTCCACAAAAGATGAAAAAGAAAGGATCTATTCTCGTCAACAAAGATCAGACAAAATAAAGAAAGCTAAGTCACCTCTTTACTTATCTTTCACTTTTCTTTCAAAAGCAAAATGGTATTATTTTAGTATTTCTGCAAAACTCGGATCCGAAAGAGTGGTTTTTTCTTCCCATGTTTTACTCTATTTATCTTGTAATTATTCGTACAGACCTGAAGTTTTTGAGATAAACTTTTGAAGAAAGGATTCACAAAAACAGGTATTGTTTTTTACATTAAAAACTTGATTTTACTTAAAAAGTTTCAATCGACATCATTTGGGTCATGTATTTATCATCGGCAGAACGAGTTCTTCATACTCATCTCGGGGATTTTTGAAAATATCAAATCACAGGATTTTGATTTTAATTAATGGTATTTTTGTTATTTCATAGCAATATTACTCGGCTGGAGCAGTTCTTTCCATCATTAAATGGTGTAACAAAGATCGAATGGATTCGTATGAACCATAATCCAGCTTCGGAAGAAAATCAAACTCAGTAAAGCTCAAATTGACATCAATCCGTGTATAACAAGTTCTTTTCGATCATCGATCATCGGGAGTATCCATCGCAAATCAAGCTCAGTAAAACTGCAAAAAAGAGTCACCAACGCATATAAGGCTCGTTCTCAGAAGTCATCTTCGTGGCCGTCGGTTCGAAGTATAGACTCATGAAGTTCCATTCATCACAAAGATCATCTCGTGAAACAATCATCCCTGGTTATCTTACAGTGTGCAAGCAAACTTCGGACTGATCAATCCCAACTCCAACTTGTGATGTTATAAGACTCAATTAATTATCTTAGAAGTCAGCTCGATGATAGAGAACCATCATCATGCTCGGACTCGGTCAATCAGAGTCTTGCCTCTTCAACTCGGTTAAGTCCATCGATCAGAACCCTCAATCTCAGACTCGTTAGTTCTGCTCGATTAGTATGCCAATCTCGAAAATGTTCATCTCGGAAAGCGCAACTCAGAGCAACAAGAGGAAGTACAATAACTCGACTCGGATTGAAACATCTCGGATAATAATTTTACATAACTCGCTCAAGACAGGTCCACTCGCTTGCAACACCTAGTTCGAATCATCTCATATTGGGAGTCGAACTCAGAAAAGGTCAATCAAGTCGAACAAGACAACCACTTCGGATCCACTATATCGGGTATCACCAGCATGACTTCACAATTCAACTCGGACTCGTCAACTTGTGAGGAGTACAACCAACTCGTTTGGGGTAGTCAACTCGAGGAAGTTTGAGCTCATTTCAGAATAATACATTTGCATCATACATTCATCTCATTACACTCAGAACTTGGACATGATAGCAACTTCAAGAACAACCACCAGGTCACCAAGAGAGTAATCATCTCGGATCAGTAGCATAAGTCCATCCAGGTTCTCAAAGCTTGCGGAGATACACAATTCAACTCACAAGCAACATCGGGGGACTTTGGAAAAGGCACTTGGGGACGAGACAGTCATGAGATGAAGAATGTACTGGGCAGCTTACAGAGAAACCAAGTTCCTTGCTAAGAAATGAGCTAAGTGTTACTTACCTTCCATATTGCGCATAACTTTGGTACCAAATCATTAGTAAAGTATACATAGTCTTTAGTGGTTACTCTTTCGAATAATTCTAGCAGCTGACATCTAGCTTCACTATCCACCCATGACAATTTGAACAACATCTGCAACTTATCATGTTATTTGAGAAAAATTGATTCATACCATTTACACTTCGTATCATTTATTGTATGCTCATATAATGCTTTTACTTCCTGTATTTATCAGTTTTAACTCGTTAAGCTTGTTTTAGTGCTTAACCATTATAAGTAATGCAAACTGGAATGAGCTGTTAGTGGTAAGCATAATTCTACATATTAAAAGGGAATCTCAATGAGAAGTTTAGAAAGGAACCAATCTCGTTTGATCCATGTTTAATACATTGAATCCATACATTTTATGTCTGCTAATCTCTCATTAAAAGTATTACTAATGCTCAAATTGCATCTAATTCTCAAGGAAACATCCACAAGAAACACATATATATGGCTGACGACAAGGAGAAAGGGACAGGCCTTAACGCCACAAAGATTGCAGAGGGCAAAAAGGAGATGCCAATCGTTTACTTCTCAAAATGATTTGGTCTTACTTATAGGCATTTAACCACATTATTCCGAATAGCTTTCTGCATATCTTATAGCTAAACGCTTATAAAAACTGCATCACATCATAAACACACTAACCAACTAACCATTATTTATACTTCATTGTTTCATATACCCTGTACTTCTTAACGCTGTAAGTCAGTCCTACAGATTACTTCTCATCAGTCAAGAATCGATACTTCTTACTACTTATACTTTATATGTATTATGAGAAGAATACTCAATGTATATTTTTTATACTTTGTGTGGGGATCTAAATGCTTCTTCGAGAATTATTATTCGAGAATGGGTACTTCATACTTCTCTTTATTAAGTACTTCTTCAAGACGAGTACTTCTATTTTCTTATACTTCGGATTTCTTATGCAACGGCTACTTCGTAAGAGATTGATACTTCTTACTTCTTATGGATACTTTTCATTTCTTATTTAGGATACTTCTCATATACTTCTCAAAGATACTTCTCATATACAATCTGCGTATACTTCGGGTTTCTTATGCGAAGGATATTATTATTCGATTGATCCTTCTTATTTGAGATACTTCTTATTAGATATACTTACTTATGACGTATATACTTCGATGGATGGAATCATTTCTCTGATACTCCATTAATTTGTATACTTGTGCAAAGAGTACATATTTAAGGATCGTTACTTCTTATCTTCAATGCTTCCTTGATGATCGGTGCCATTTCTCCTTAACATTTCATTACTTTATATATTATGGTACTCATAAAAGTGGTATCAGTTGGCAAGATTCGCTGGAATCCTTACTCAGGAATATGATACAGTCAACCTTTGGCTTGTGCAACAATGACGAGAGGATACAATCAGCTCCATTTAACTCACATGTTTATGCTCCTTGTAAATTAAAACTGATGAGTTTTGAATTTCTTTTATCTGGCAGGTGATATAAGCCTAGAACGATACATCCAGTCTTACCCAATGGCCATGAACAGAACACTCCGGACCAGCGTCACTATATTTGAACATACAGGCGCAAAGAAAGGCAGACCTCCAATCAATATGGCGATTGAAAAGAAAATGATACCGAAAGTGCAAGCCAGGTGAAACCGAAGAAGTTAAATTAGCAAGGGAAAGTAGGTGCCAGCAAGATAGCAAATGCCACTCGACAAAATCGATTCCATGCGCGAAAAGATCACTTAGGTGATTGAACCTGCGGGAACCATAGTGCCAGGTGGTACTCATCTACTTCACAGCCTTACTAAAGCACAACAGGCACAACAAAGTGCCAGTATGAGGCAGCAAATGCTCCCAAACACATGAGTTGCAGCAAAGAATGGCACTTCTCAACAACAGTTTCAAACTTCAGCTCGCATTCGCAGACTAGCAGCCAGCTTACAGAACTCGATAATGAACAACCATGGGTAGAGCAAGGCTGGGTACTCATAGAACACATGATGCTGGGGAAAAACATGAGAAAGTGGGGACAATCAAGAGCTACCAGGTCACTCCAAAGCTAATTCTAATGGTCATCCAGGGATGCTAAATGAACATAGCTCATGAAGAATGGTCTTGGGGCACAAGGAATTGGTACATGCAAAGAATGTACATGGTGTCATAACTGCAACCGCAATAGCAAGAGAAAGAGGGCGTCAGAAATGCTAATTCAACTTAAGGATTTAGACAAGGGAGGAGCAAGCCAAACATCGAACTTGGAAAATTAAAGAGTTCATGTATTCTTTATTACAGAATTTAAGGTGAATTCACTTCGGTTGAAGCAACCACAAAAATTTGCAAGTCTCGTATGCAGTCAAAGCGAATGGTGGGGATTGAAATCACAAGCAAAATGCAAGCGTTTCACAAGGAAAGGAAGAGATCAATCGATTCAAGGGCAATCTAGAGGAAATTCTTTGAAAGATACACAAAAGGAAAATTGAAAAATGATTACAAGTCAGGCCAATAGAAATCAGTAGAAAAGCAAGTTAAATACCACCGATCTCACGAGCATATATCGCCAAACAGAGTCATTACACAGCCGCTCGCTCACGCAACCATGCCCACGATCAAACCGGAGTTCATGTTAAGATTAGAGTTGCGGCAATATTTTAGCTTGTGTACAACCAATAAACTCAACCTTATGTCCGAAGAAACCTGCTAACGGAGAGGAGCCTTCATCTCGGAATAGCACAGTCAAAAGATTTCACTCGTCATTCAAAGTCATCCCAAACTGCATGACTCCTACGTATGAGGAAAGAAGAAAATTGAAGCTGCAATTAGCAACACGTAGTGAACATCTGTACTTGAACTCACCTGAGAAAGAAGAGAAAGAGGAACTGGTAACGGACATGCAGTCAAGTAATGCTCAACTACTTTAAAGCTTCACTCAAGGGGGCAGTAGGAGTATGGTCAACTACTTTGCTGGGGCATTGCGTCTTATGATTGATATTCAACATAAGTCCATGCAATGATGTTCCATGGATGTATTGAAAAAGAGTAGTACGAAAGCATCCATGGAAACAAGCACGAACAAAGGTACAACTCTGGCTACATCATTCAGGGTACTATCCCACACATCTAAGCATCCATGGAAACAAGCACGAACAAAGGTACAACTCTGGCTACATCATTCAGGGTACTATCCCACACATCTTGCTACTTAGTTATTACACCTACGGTACGAAACTCTTGGTTATTACTCCTACAATACGATAATCTTGGTTATTACACCTACGATCTTGGTTATTACATCTACGTTACGACCTGCCTATGGTCATACTATATTCCGTGCTCGGCTAATAGCGAGCGAGGCGAAGGGGACCTAACTCCCACGATTTCCGCCAGGGAGCATATCCTAAAGCGATGCTGGGTGGTAGGGTTCTAATACATCTGTTGATAAAGTAGACGCCTGAGGGGATGTATTCCCTCAAGAACCCACCCAAGTCCGTCGAACCCCACATGGCTAGAAAATGCCATGTAAAAGGAGGTACCGGCCATTCGGTGACATCAGCTGGCCCCTGGCCCCTGACACCATTTCGTACTGAGGTACCATCCCCCACAAGATACCCTGTTAGGATAGCAATGCAGGAGTCCCCTGCATTGTGGGGATGCTAAAAGGGGGACAAGACATACTCATCAAGAGGAGTCTCTGTAGTGTTCCAGATACGTCCTAGAGCAGAGGGCACCACAAGCTGGTTGATATCCGAGGGTCTCAACATCATCCGAGTACCTTCATGAGCAATTACATAACCCGAGTACTATCTCGCACAGTTACATAAGTCGAGTACTATCTCGCAAAGTTAACGTTACATTCAAGTACAATCCAGCACGGTGTCGCTAAAGGAAATCAAAGGAACATTACAAAATATCAATCAAAGGCATAAAAGCAAGAAGCAACAAAAGGCAAAAGAACATTCATTCAGAATCAAGAACTTAGGCATCCTATGCTCGGTCCCGTGAAAAGCGTCTCGGCAAGAGAGAGCCACAACACATCGAAATCAAAGCATATGCAGGGGCAAAGTAAATCGAGAAGGAAAATCATATCAATGAATTCCATCAGTTCTTATCTAAATTTCGTAGTAAAACTTACTATAAATTACTCATACGGATCCCAAGACTTGACAATCATCGGCTCGAGAAAAGCTTTGTCACAAAGCCTTCGCTCAGCTCCTTCAACAGCAACTTAAAGCCGCAAAGATCGTTTATTCACAAAGCTCGTCACAACATTCATCCATTAGCTACATACAAGATACAACCAGCAACAATGTCTTTTCAACAACAACCTTAAAGAGTTTGTCGCCCATTCAAACTAGCCATTCGAAGGACCCACTCGTCTCAATTTTTCTCGAATTCTATTATCAAGCTACCTCGGGAATCAACCAAGTGCAACCACTACATCACCTACACAAGATTTAGTTACTCAATCGGCTGTAGCCCCACACTATATGAACAACACCATTATTATGGTCAAACTGTTCCAACCAAGCACCCCAGAATCATTATTTGGGATTATCATCTCATGCAAGGACCAAGTCAGCAATAACCTTGGACCATCCAACCAGGGTGATCAATGTAAAGCTCGCACAAAACAACATCTTCACCTAATTCCATATTTGCAGTTGAACAAGAATATCTGGCATGACACACTCTTATATCATAACAAACAATCAACACCAATCATGAACGATAAACCACTCCGCTCCGAGCACAATCATCAACTTTTACTTCGGAGCAATTGAAGTTCGCTTACAAATCGAGAAGATAGAACCAATCGCAATTGCAGAAAGGATAACAACAATTGAAGAGAAGAAGATTGTGAAAGATAAAGCATTGACTGATCTGAATCCCACGTCACTGACAAGTCAAAACCTACCAAACTTTCAGCATACTCGGGCCGAGCATAAAACACCATTTGTACACTACATATCAGTCATTACTCCGATCTCGAGACCAGTACAGACCGTATACTTCAGGAATCTTGTTCGCCCATTCATCTCGGATGCAGATTCAACTCGCATCATGACAACTCAGGACAAGTAACTTCAGGTCTACGTAGCTCGGGTCAGCAAATCAGTTCGGACTCCATCATCCACATTGCTCGGGCCCACCTACTAGCTTGACGAAACTATGAGCTAACAGTCAACATAGTAGCCAAAATATATCACAAGGGAAGCATACAAGGAATAAGTCAGTAATTATTGATTCAAGAAATGTTTTGGAACTTCTTATACTTCGTATTGGGATCTATATTGCTTCAAGGATTCTTGTTCGACAATTGATCCTTCTTATACTTCGGATTTCTAAATACTTATTCAAAGATTAATACTTCATATTTCGTATACTTCAAGGATTGATACTTTAATGTTTTGGAACTTCGCGCAAGAATAGAGGCGAGTATTAATACTTTTATAACAGATTGTATTCTATAGAAGCTACAAAGTCTACTTTAGGAATCTTGCTCGCTTACTCATATTGTTCCAAAAACTACATCTAAGGAAGGTTTTGCTTAAAGATTGTTCTTCAAATAAACTTCAAACAAAATGAGCAAACTGTGGGTGGTAAAAATCCCACTTGACATGTGGCGCGAGATTAGAACGTGAGCAACTTAATACCATAAAGCGACATACACATCAACTAGTCTTTAGATACTTAACTATTAAGCTAAGGTAAACATATAATCTTCTATACACTCTCTTACCCTATAAAACAGTAAGTATATTAGGTTTAGAGGCAGGATCTATCTTCTCTTCTACTACCACTCTCTCTCTACTCTCACTAGATGTCATTTCTCTACTCTCTGCTCATGCCAACTTCACTTCATTAATGAAGTTAAATGTAATAATTATATACATAGTGAAACCAACCCAACCTACCGTTGATGTAGGCTTTTATGTTGAACCACATAAATACTTGTCTCCCTCTAAATGTCTCTCATCTACATCTCTTTTACTTATTTGCTATAATACATCATGGATCTATTAGATTAGATTGGTCGTGATAGTAGGATTTTCCGCTACTACAATTGTTATATCTCTATTTACAAATCCAACATATTAAACAATAAAATCATCATCTCTACTTTCAAATCCAAAAGAAAACTTAACCATATCATCATCATACTTATGATAGTAAGCCAGTAATTAACAATTTTTCTTTAAGCATGCTTTAATGGTTTCCCACTTATATTGATTGTTGGTCTAGTGAATCTTCACTCTTCACTCAAAAAGAATCGAATTGCAACTTTAGTATCAGATTTGGAGGTGATGATTTCTAAATAGGTGATGGTGGTATAAATTTTTAGCACCAGAAAAAGAATTGGTAACAATTTGATAATCCCACTACGGGAAGTCGTGAAAAAATTCACTACACGAAGAGAGTTGGTTGCCCGTGTTTCTTTATTTTCCTTTAAAAACAAAATCCAGATGGACAACTAAGATTTCATCTGAGTTTTCAAAGTAGCACACCTTTTCTCGTGTTGTTTTCTCTAAGTGAAGTAGTACAACTCTTGAAGTAATTTGGGTTAAATGGGGTAGTCTTTACTCCCATAGTATCCCCATTTAGGCTCTTTTTTTCTTCTAACTACTTCAATTGGGATTGGGAGTAGAGACTACTCCCCATGGGTCTTGCTACAAAAAGTTGTTTCTTAATGGTTTTCCTTGTTAATTCTTTCGTTGTAATTTCTCTGTTGACTTGTGCAAGAACTAACAAGTATTGTTTGATAGTAGAAGTAGAAAGTGTTGAACCCATATCCAAATCATGTGTGAGTTAGACCTATTGTGAAACCTTCGTCACACTTTTTGCTCATGTACGACAAACTTTGCATACCAAATTAGGAATGAATCTAACTCCAAAAACCAAACGAGTACTTGTGTCACTGGTCCAATTTCAGAATATCACTTGATACTAGGTTTAAAATCCCTGCTAAGTCATACTAGGTTTTTATCCTTGTGATTCGATTTCAAACATGATGCTTTAAGAGCATCACAATGGTAAAGTGTAACACCATCTTGAAATGGTAAATATAAGCGTTAACCATAGTGGAGAAAGGCTATGGTTATTTCAAATACTGTGTGTTGTTTCAAATACTGTTACCCTTTCTAATTATAACTAGGCGGTGTTTTAAACTCCTTTCACTTTTTAAGAAGTGCTTCAAACAACATGTGGTATTTAAAACACCTCCTAAAAACTCCTTTCACTTTTTAAAAAGTGTTTCAAACAACATGCGGTGTTTAAAACGCCTCCTAAAAAAATTAAAGGTGTTTAAGACAACGCCAACAATTGATTTAAGGTTTGGAACCACAGAACCTTAGTTGACAACTGATAAAACACTAAGTGTAGTTTAAAAGTCTGCCTGATCAAATATAGTAATTACTATATCAAAATGATATACATACCTGTTCAGTTTAAGAGAAATAGTATATTTAGCATTTTACCATTTCCACTGTCGGACTCTAAATGACAAATATACCATTTTACACTTTCTACCGTGGATGTTCTAAGATAATCATTTAAAAACACTAGTAGGAACATATGTGTTATGTACATATTTATATTGGGCTTCTCTAACAACATAAAATTCTAAAATAATAGAATCTTTTACTTAAAAATAAGAACTGAATATTGTTATTTTAACTCACTGCATGGATAACTTAAAGAGATTTCAAAATATATATAAATTTTATAGAAATTCGATTTGTATTTTAAAAATATAAAGATTTAAAGTTTTTCGAGGTTATTTTTATAATACCGGGATTATGCCAAATTTGTCGTTTTTTTATGACCAACCCAAAATATTTGTCGTTTTTTTATGACCAACCCAAAATAGATAGTTCATTTATATTAGTAAGATGTTTAAAATTTAACATTATAATACGTTGTGATATTTTGTGAAAAGCAATCCTTATGATCAAAATCTAAAAAGGTTGGATGTTCAAATTAGCATTAACCACTTTGGATGCTCTAATAGTTTAATATCAATTGTTTCCATCAATGCTGTAAACAATAGTTATTCTAACTTTTTTAGTTTGTCCATTTTTTTTTCTTTTTCTTCTTCTTTTTTCTATCTCTTATCTGTTACTTTGTTTAACAATCTCAAAGGCCATGAACTTAAGTTGCCAACTCAAACAGACCATCTTGAAAGGTTATTAAAGTCATTTGGATACATAGATCTTACCAACCAAGATATTCGTGATGAACTTAATCCTCATGTAAAGTCGATAGAACATATAGTTTTGGGAAAGATAATTACTTCTAAATTATTACTCAATAAAAAAGGTTTTAAAGCAAAAACAATACATGATAATTAAATTGATTGAATTAATTTGTCTTTAAGTATTGACACGTTGCAATCATTCAATATGGTAGGGTTGGAGAAATAAACTACTCCTTCCATTTCTGGAAAAGTGTTACTATCATTTTTTTATTTTAATCTAAAAATAGATCAATTTGAAAAAGTGATAGTAACTCTTTTCCTGAAACGGAGATAGTATAATTTTGTACTACTTTTTAAAAGAACTTTGTACCGGAGCATTTGATATTTTAGATGTTTGCGTGTGTGATTGTAAAATTATAACCTTAAAAGTGAGCCTAGTTTGTTGGGAACCCTTTCCATGACAAATTTTATCCCGATGAAGAATCTTTAATATACTTATCTATTATATAAAATTAGGTATTTCACCCAACCAAATATAACTGATTTTATATAAAAAGACTAAACTACCTTTATAGTAAACTTGTCTCATGGTGAAGAACATCTAATCCCAACATCTTTTCTGACCTCGCTTGTTCTTTTAATATGGTGAATGGTGATGCATGCAATTATAAAATATTAATATTATAAACTTCTGGAACACTGTGGGGATGATTTTCAATCCTAGTCAACAATTCACGGGGTTTTCAGTCTTTAAAACTCTTTGAAAGAACAAATTAAGAAATGTAGTAAATTGTGTTGGTGTGTGTGGCTTGATGAAACCCACATGAATAGCTAGGAATGGTCCCATCTGGAATAAACGGAGTTCCATATGGAGATTAATAAGCTAGACTCTCTTCTTACGTAGTACCGAGACCTTTTAGATAAAAACCCCACACTTGGTGCACATAAGTGGTCAAGTAGGGACAATATCGATAATATGTGGCCGGGCCCTGGGTGGGTCTGGAAATCCGTAGATCCTAACAACTGGTATCAGAGCCAATGTGGGGATACTATTAGAGATCAAGCAAAGAAGTGGTTATGGATGTCACCCGGTTTAGGGCACAGGTAGAGCCAGACTTAAGCTGGAGCAAGTAAGGCCCAAACTGAGGAACGACTCAAGGTGGAGTTAGTGCAGTCACTCCCATTAACTCAAGTGGAGCAGGGATCAATGTGGCCAAGGAAATTTTCAAGGTGGAGTAGGGTTCAAGGGAGGGTAGTGATAGTAATCATGCTCGATGTGTAGCATCATACATATGACAATTGTACGACGTAGTATGATTAGGTTGGTAAGGTTGTTTAATCTCACCAAGATGGAGATTGTTGGTCTGTGTGGCTTGATGAAACACACATGGGATAGCTAGAAATAATCCTACGTGGAGTAAACGGAGTTCCATATGGAGATTAATAAGTTAGACTCTCTCCTTACACAGTACTGATGACTTTTAGATAAAAACCCCACACCTGGTGCACATAGGTGGTTAAGTGGGGTCAATATCGGTACTATGTGGTCGGGCTCGGAGTAGGTATGACATTATGTAGATCATAACAATTGTAGCAAAAAAAATATAAACTAGGTATTATATGAGATACCAACAATACTTATGACTCATGACAGTCTAGAAATAGTCAAAGAAAACTGACATGACCTATACTATAATATAAATTACAATGTAAGCAAGGAAGTTACAAGTATAACAAACTTTTCACGGTTGGAAGACGACCACTTTACATCAAATAGTCTCTCTTATGGCATTACCATTTTGTTACTCCCATAATGAATAATAATGTGGTTTGATGCAATCCTCTTTTTATTTTTTCTTAACACTATATCTGTGGCGATGTTATGATGTCATTTGTACAACATACACAATTATTACGTGAATAAATGGGGGAAATACCCAGTATTTGCATATTTGAACGAAGTTGTACGGTTGTACCCGAAACCCTTGCTAAATTGAGGCATACTCCAATTATTTGAGGCCTCCTCAATTCTGTGCCCACCAAAATGAGTGGATAAGAGGTGTCTAGATATGGTGAAACTACTAAATTACCCTATACTAAAATATAATATTCTAATCAATTTTTAATTTACATCACAAATCCTCTTATCAACCAATTCATTTTCTTTTCTCCTTTCTTCCCCCTATTTTTTTCATTTTCAAACTAAAACATTATCGATAATCAACGATTCAGAAATCGATTAATCGTTTGTTTTTTCCATATAACGACGATGACAAAACGAGTAAAGTATACAAGTGGATATACTCAACCTAGTAGAAGTGATCCAAGAATTGCACAAGCGATTTAAAATAAACAATCGAATAAGAAAATAGTTACGGAAGACGAAGAAACTTTGAGCTCAATACAAGCACAAAAAATAGTTCGAATCAAGTACTTTTCTATCAACCCATTCCTCTTAATTAGGTTTTATCAACATGCATACACTCAAAAATTAAAAATTATGAAATACGGGCTTTCAGTGTTAACCAAAATCAGTCGATGTTCATGTCCACATAGACTGATTCCTATAATAATCGGTCGAATTTCATGCCCACGTCGACCGATTGTACTTGATGTTCTTCTTGAATAACATCAACACAAAATAGGTCGATATGGGAATTCATATCGGTCGATTTAGGTTTGAAGAAAATGCATATGTTTCTGTTAGATATTTTTTTTTGTATTATCGGTGGATACACATACCCACATCAACAGATTATAAAGTATGTGAAATGTCTGTAATCGTTCAATATAGGTGGTTAAATATATATCGATCAATTGTATGTGGAGAAAATGCCCTATTTTTCTGAAGGATTTTTAGCCTAGAATCTGTTGATATGAACACCTTTATCGACCAACTATGTAATGTAAATTACTAGGAATCGGTGAATGTGGATGTATCGTGATGGACGATTGTAATCTTGGATTTCCTAAATTTAATTCAATTTGATTGTTGTTTATCGTATGTTATCATATTCATCTTGTCATATTCTTTATGGAAAAAGGAACGTAAAAACAAACAAAAAAGATATCGAAGAACAAACATGATCTTGCTTCTCCTATGAGTTTGAGACCTCGTGGGGATGAAAGTAAGAATTTGGGGGCTAAACACCGTAGGGTATCGGGGGGTAAATCTAAAAGGGACTCCATCAATGAACCAACTCAAATGGATCACCAAAGAGAAGAAGAATATTCTTCTGATATAGAAAATGATAAAAATAAAAATGAAGAAGTAACTGATGACAAAGAAAACGAGAGTCATGACGAAGAAGAACGAGGGGTGAAAGAATAACAAGGAGATAAAGATAAAGATGCAAAGAAAGCAAGGAAGAAGAAAGAAGGATACTTATCTAAGTATGAGTTGATGTTAGTTTACGACGCCAATGCTCATATTTATGTGTTACCTAGTGATGTATGAGAGTTGTTATGTGGGTACAAACACATTTGGGATGCTACCGTCTGTGCAAACATAGTAATTATATCAACCATATGTTATACAGTCTACTTTTATTTGAGTTATCATGCATTATCTAATTTATCGTAATATGTTATTTAGGATCACACTGATACCTTGCGTCTTATAAAACACCATTTGTCAGTGAGTAAAATGATTTTATGGCCACTTTCTAAAGAAGTACCCCAAGTTTTCCAGCTTATCGATGCCAGGGTTGTTGACTACAACAAAGAATTCGGTAGTTGGATATGACAAACCCCTTGTTTCTTCCTTCTACGAAAGATATTACGTGGAAATGGATATTTTGCATCTTCCATTTGGAGAAATGGAAATAACTCTAAATTATATGCATTTGATTATAGTTCTTAGCGTAGAAGGTAAAGTTTTGAGGAGGCCCGACTACATGAATGCGCTTAATTGGGAGAAAATCAACGATTTCACTTCGAGGGTGTGTGGTTGGGATGAGAACAAAACCAAGTCGAAGATGCTAGTAGCTGGTCGAAAACAGAGAGTACTCTATCTCAACAGATTGAGGGAACAATTCTTGGGAATAGATAAGATTCACAAAAGAGGTCAGCTAAATCAGGAATGTATCAATGCTACAACCTCCGCATATATTTTATATATCTTGGGATCTGTTATCTTCCCCGACATTTCTGGTTCTCGAGAGAACACCAACTACATTTAGTTAGTGGAACCATTGAAAGAAGTTCGAAAGTATTCTTGGGTAGTGGGTTCCTTTCATTTTTGTCGAACAAGAGGACAAAATATACTAAGGTACACAAGAACCAAGTAGGAGGGAATGTGGCTCTTCTCCAGGTAATTTGATGTGGATTGTAATTGTAGTAAGAATGGGTTTCAAACTCTCGAACTTGTGAAGATTGATTTTAGATTTACTCCTAATTTAGACTAGAAAATAAATAAAATATAATGACAAAATTACAAGGGACTGGGACTCAGAATTCCACCGATTTTCACATTCATGTGATACAAGTATTTATTCTTAACCATTTAAGCTCTTTTATGGTCTCTTTTTTTGTTTGCCAAAAGTAGATTTTTGAAACATTGATTGTAAATCCTAAGCATGGACTATTAAAACACTTAAGCTAAGCATGACCCATCAAATTAAATGACAACCAATTAAGAAAAATCATGAAACAATTAAAATAAGTGCAAAAAGTCATAAATAATCGAATATAGTTACCAAACAAGTGTGAAAAATAGCTTCTTCCATTGTCCCTGTGATGGGGTTTAGCTCATCATGCCCAAAACACTCTAAAAAAATAGGTACAAAGCTCAAAAGTGTTTACAAATGATGAAAAAGATTGAAAATAATGAAAACAACGAGTTTGCAACGTTTATAAGCGTTACAGACTCATTATTACAGAGGGAAAAATGTTTCATTGAAGATAAATGTTGCAAATTGAAGATAAACGTTACAAAGTTAAAAGCTTTAGCAACATAATCTTCAACTTTTTGGCCACGAAATCTTCAAACTTTTAGCAACGATTTCTTCATCTTCTTCATCACGAACATGTTTTCTGTTTTTGATTTCTTCCTCTTTGGCTTCTACCATCCCCCCCCCCCCCCCCAATGCTTGTACACCTCTCCTATATATATTAATACAATCAACAACTCCCGAATCCATCAAATCCTCGAGCAAATCCTTTCTTCAATGAGAATATTATTCTCGAAAATATTTCTTCATCTTGATCTGATTTTTCTTCTATAAGTAACCTCGGTGTTTAACCCTCAATTGAATTCCTTGATTTTGTTACCATTCAAAAGAATCGAGAATATATTGTGTAAGGAGATAAAAAAAAATCTTTTCTTTATAGCAAATCTGATCTCTCCCGTGTACAACCTGTTTTATTCTTTTTTTTTTAATGCAACACGAGATTTTGTTGGATTTATTCTCGTACAAACACTTCACTGAATTGGTAAGAAGATATTATTTGCCTTAATTAGTGAAGATATCCTCTAAACACGTTATCAATCTTCACAACAAAAGGGTAGAAAATTCCCGCCAATTTCCTTTTTGAACTTGGGAAGAAGGTGGGTGCCCCTAACCAAATCCTGGGTGCCTTTATCAATATTCATGGGATGCTTTATCAATATTTGTGGGGTGCATTTATCATATTTATGGGTGTCTTTAACACTTTTAAGCCATTTTTTTTGCAAATGTTTATTTCTCAAAAGTACCTACAAACACATAAAAATAATAATATTAGTGTACAATTGAATTCTAGCAATATATCAATTGAGAACAAATCAAACACATAAATGTGTCTATCATAATTCAAGTGGTGTACTTACTGTATTTCATTTATCTTACTTTTTGGTTTTCAAATTTATAATTCAATGTTGATACAGGTGTGGATATACTTGCACTTACCAGATTTTGCTAAAAGGATCCATGAGAAACAAGAGGTGGACGATGCTTGTTTTGGAAACTGATACTCCTTCAACAGAAAGACGAAGAGTTTGTAGAAGAAATTTATGGATTTGAGACAACAATTGGATAACTTGACGATGAAGGATGTTGTCTTTGACCCTTACATGCAAGAATTGGCGGAAAGAATGATGGTTGGGTGCGAGGTACAACATTTTTTGGGGCATCTGTTTCACCCCAAATGTTATGTATTGTACAATCCAACAAAAGTGGCGAGACAATGTGATGATGTACAAGAAATCCCCGTACATGGACCCTTTTCAACAAAAGTATAAATTGGACAAGTCCGCATGTTAGTCCATTGATAAAGAAATTGTAGTTGTTCACGATCATTTACTATCATCCTTGGATTGGGAACTAAGGAGGTACTCCATAACTGAAATAGATAGGTCTCAGAACACTGATTATGTGGTATCTCCAGATTACACGGCATGGTACCGTAATGTTTCTCATACTCATGTGATACGAATAAACGAGAGGCCCTTAATCAAGGATCGAGATAGAGCTCTAGATGTTCCGGTACATATTGTAGCCTTTTATAGTTTGTGGAGGTTTTGGCATGACCTGTTAAATGTTTTTTGTTTGAAATAAAAATAAAGAAAACGAATCACGTATTTGATCAACAAAGCAAAAGCCTGTTTGGGAAGAAGATATAATCTTGAGGAAAATGAAAGAAAGATTGCAGAATACTACACTCTAGAGGATAAACAATCCGGTTCTATGTATGATGAAATGATGAAGATGGGTCCAAAGAAAAAAACTAGAACGAGAAAGAATGCTCGGGGCCAAGGCAGAGATGACCAACATGATAGTGGCAGTAATGATGGTGCTTAACAACGACCTGCCAAACAAGGTCGAGTTGGTCGTGGTCATGGCGAGCGTGGTATTGATGTTGACTATGGAAATAAATGAATGGATTCTTGTTTTTAAAACTTATGTCTCTAACTGTAGAATCAAAAGTTATGTATTTAAATCTGTTATTTTCGAATTAAAACATGTTAGTTTTGTTAGTGTATGAATGAATTTGGTTGGTTTTAAAACTGTTGTGTTTGGCTAAGACGCAACAAAAGAACTACAATTTAGGCCAAAAATGTATGAATTCTGACAGTTTTTTAAGCTATAATCGGTAGAGGTGGACATTTATATCGACCGATTATGTTTTTTGTCATAAATTATAAGTTTACAATCGATAGATATGGCAATACGTATCAACCGATTATGGGGAAAACATGCCAAAAGCTTACCAGGCTTACAAAATCGGTTGATATATAATTCATATCGACCGATTCTGGAACCTAAGAAAATGTCAATTTTATGTTGGTTTTTTAGGCTACAATCGGTCGTTCAACGGAACCATATCGGCCGATTCTAGATAGAGGAAATGCCAATTTTATTTTATTTTTTATGATACAATCGGTCAATGTGGACATCCATATCGACCAGTTATTGTTAGGGGGAAAGTCAATTTTTAGGTTGTCATTTAGGCTGAAGTCGGTTGATGTGGACATATATATCGACGATTGTTACAAGCCATTTTTTTAACATTTTTGATAAGCCGCGATTAGTCGACATGGACATATATATATAGACTGATTGTGCCAAACTATTTCACCCATATTTTGAATGTTTCGCAAAAAATAGCCGTTGGGTCTTCTTGTATATAAAGATGACCTCTTTTCCAGACCCAATCTGTCAAAACTTGCACCTTTTATTGACTCCCACTTCATCTTCTACTCAAATAGAGTTAGGAAAATGGCATGGGAACTGGAAGAAGATATGAAGCTCGTTAAATCGTTCATTCCCGTCTTCCACGAACGTCCGGATGAAATTTATTATATGTTTTGGAACTGAGTTAAGGAATTCTTTTATGAGCACAATGAGAATCCTAAACATCGCAAATGGAAAGACTTAGTGATAAGTGCATAATTTACATGTTTTGAGTATCATTTTTTTATATTTATTTGCTAGATTTCATATGAATTACTTTGTATTGTATTACTTTTGTATATTATGTCTTTTGTAGGTTACATCTTTAAAAGAAGAGAAAATTGAGTGCTTCAAAGGAAGAATTGCCAAAATCCCAGTGGAACTCTCTTAAATCCAGGATTTCTTCTTACCATGTCGAAGAGAACAAGAAAACGAATCCAAACGCGAAAGAGTAAAGTCAACCTGACTTCGTATGAGAAAGTTATGGGCGAAAACAGAACTCAAGCTTGTCGGTTCCCCGGAACTGACAAGTAAATTGGTTTAAAAGAATATTGCTGAAGGCACCTATGTTACTACTGGGGGCAGCCATTTATTTGAAAAAATGCTAAAGAATGAAGAATTACCAAGGGGTGCCGAGTATTTGAAAATTGTTACGGCACCCACTCTGTTGATCTGGGCCATCTTCTTCTTCTTCATGATTCGAACGGTGAATTAATTAGGTTTAGCTCCGGCTGTTGTTTTGACGCTGTTGTGAGTATAAAGAAGTAGAAAAATTGAAATACAGAGAGTTAATAGCGAGGATTAATGAAGAAGAGGTTGCTGATAGATGATGGCAGTGAATGAGATGATGGTGAAGTTTGGTAACTGCCATTAATGGCCTGAGGTAGTGAGAATGAAAGAAGATGTGGTTCGATCGTGGCTGTTTGCTGTGATGGTCTCAAGTCTGAAAGAAGAGAAGAATCAGGATTTGATATGGAGCAGAGACTGTGATGGAGTTTCAATTGCCATTAATGGCCAAGAATTGATCGTGATACTGATGATGGAGCTGTTTCTCGTGAATTGGTGGTTTGCAGTTGCAGTGATACTTAAGCTCGAGTGAGAACTATTTATCAGCTGGCGAGAATAGTGATTGCCTTGTCTCTTTAAGTCTGTGAGAAGGAGCTCCTGTGCGTTAATGGTGGATCTGTGGTACTCGTGATTTTTGGCAGTGGTGATGGAGTGATGCTGTGGCTACTAGTGGAGTCGGAGTGGGTTTGCTGTGATAATCATGGAAGAACTCGGGCACTGGAGAAATTATGTGATGGGGCTGGAGTTATTGGTGATGTTTCGAGAAAAGATGGAGCAGTGGCTGAAGTGAAGGCAGCTGTTATTGAAGATGATTGATGGTGATTGATGATGAGTACGTGAAGGTGGTAAGGAATGGCAGTGAGGCTGTTTAGCTAATATGGAAAGGTCGAGTTTGAGTTTGAAAAGGAAAAAGAGTTTACGAAGAGTATGGAAACTGAGTTTAGGTTGTTTTGAGTTAAATAGGAAAACAGAGTTCACGAAAAACACAAAGAAGCTTACGGTCAGTTCAACCTAGCCGTAGACTTAAAAGGAAGAGAAGAAGAAAAAAATTCAGGAGAACCTACGTCTAAAACTGAGAGAAAAGAAAGAAAAAAAAACTCAGACGATAAACCAACTTGGGCTGGGCTTCTCAAAATTGACGTGGCCCATTGACTACCTATTTACCTTTTACGTAGAATTAACTTTTAATCCTTTTTCGTGGGCTTTGGACGTCTAGTCCACCCCTCCAAAGCCCAGAACTCTATAGTGCAAAAAGAACCCGTGTTTATGATTTGGTCCAAATTTTGGACGAATCAGTCCAAAATCAAAACGGGTCAGCGATTCCCGTAGTTTTTTAATACCAGAACTAGTCTTCAGCTGATTCTATATTTGAACAATGTTTTCTGAATCTATTATTATTCGGATCTCATATTTCAAATCAGAAGAGAAATCAGAAGAGAGCGAGACAGAGCGAGACAGAGAGAAATTTGGAGGCGATTCAACGTACAAAGAGAGTTTTTGGAGGATTAGCTCGTTTCTTTATCAATTTTTGGACGTCAGGTTAGTTTATGGACTTGAATCTCTTTTGATATTTTTTTTCGATTTTGGTTTTGGTTTTTCTTCAATTTTTTTTTTTGAATGCATGATATGAATACGATTTTGTTAAATCTTCGATTACTGTTTTTGACTTGTTTTTGTTATTTCTAGGTTTTGATTTTCATGATTACTGTTTTTTATTTGATTTTTTTTGATTTTTTTGATTTTTGTTGGATGCATGATATGAAATCGATTCGATATTTGATTGTCGATTTTTGATTTATTCATCTCTGTGTTTTATTTAAGACGTCGAATCTTTGATCTTCGATTAGTTGATCGAGTCATTGATTTCTTTTTTATTTTTTTGATTATATAGAATGTGTATTCTCTTGTACACTGTATATGTTTCAGTTTATTTCAAATCTTGTCTGGAAGAATTATTTCTCTCATATCTTAAAATGTTATTCAGATCTTTTTGATTTTAAATCTTTTTGTTAGTTGATTCAGATCTTCTTTTTTATTTCTTTTTGAGATCTCGGTGTTGGTGATTTTAGATCTTTCTATATGTGATTTAGATCTTTTGATATCTTCATTTGTGTGTTTCTATAATGCTCATGAATTTTATTCATGGTGATTTAATTGATATAATATGTTTTTGGTAATTTTACAACATGTGTATTTTCTTGTACATTGTATATTTTTCAGTTATAAGCATGTGCATTTTGATGTAAACTGTTTATGTATTTTATATATCGTTTTTGTAATTTGCAGGGTATTAACCATGTATGAGAAGGTTTTTTATGCTATCTTGAATCATGGTAAGCATTCGTCGCCTTTTCGTGTAAGTACAGCACAACACCTTGGATGAGTTGAAGCGTTTTGCATGTAAGCAGTGGAGGTCTTTGTCTCATAAGACTATAGTTTTGAGCTATATGGACAATGAACGCAGAGTTCCTGTACTTGGAGATATAACTCTGCAAGGTCTAGTTGCTCTTACGACTTTGTTTAACAATGAAGATTTTTATTTGAATGTTGACGTGCTTCAAAGACTAGTTCTCGTTCTAAATCTGGTTGTAGTACTAGTTCTGGTTCTAGTACCGAAAATTCTGGTTTAACTGAAAGCTCCCATACGCTTGCAAAGATGATAGAAAATGATGCAGACAAGAGCAAGCCTCTTGTTTCTGATGAATGGCTGTATATTTTTGAAAAGATAAGTAGAGAGTTTATCGGTGGTGTTGAAGCAGTTAGAATTGTAGTTGATAAGTACAAACTAGCTACTGATTACAAAATTAGGATTCTGAAAAATGACAAGACTCGATTTACTGCAAAGTGTAAGGTAGATGACTGTTCATGGAGGATTCACTTTGGACCTATGAATGGTGACATTTCTAGGTTTGCTCTTAAAGATGCTAATTTTCTTCACAGGTTAGTGATTTTGATATTTGTTTAGATTACTGATTTTTCCTTTTTATGGTGTTCATAGTGATGTACATAGTTATATATGTAGGACTTTAGGTGTACATTATTGTGCACATTATATATGTATGATTTTAGGTGTACATTGTTGTGCACATTACTTATTTAGGATTTTTTAGGTTTATGTTCATAGTGGTGTACATAGTTGTACACCTTATATATGTAGGATTTTTAGGTGTACATTGTTGTGCACCTTGCTTATTTTTCCTTGTTATATGTTTTTTTTTGTAACTTTGGTGTTGGTTTGAGGTTGAAGAGTCCACGGTGACAACCAAGTTAGTCAAGTATTTGATATCTGACCATATAAATGGAGGTCCTACCTTAAAACCCAACCAGATCATTTCACTTTTTAAAAAGACTTATGGGTCGAATATTAAGTACCACCATGCTCGTAGAGGGAAAGAAGCAGTATTTGAACAAAAATTTGGGGATGACGAGAAGTCGTATACTGATCTAGTTTGGTATGCCAAAGACATTGAGGAAACTAATCCTTTTAGCTATGTGAAATTTGAGTATGATGATGCAACGAGACGATTCAGAGGCTCTTCATATGTTTTGGTGCTTTTAAGAAGAGCTACAAGTATCTCAGGCCCATGCTTAACTTGGATGTTACCTTCCTTACTGGTAAATATAGGGGAACTTTGATGGCAGCAACATGTGTCAATGGCAACAATGGTTAGTATTCTTTTATTTTTGTTAGTATTCTATTTTCTAAATGTGTACATAGTTGTACACATGTATTTTCTTAAGGTGTGCATTGTTGTACACATGTTTATTTGTCTTATTTCAGGTTGATGTTATAATTTATAATTTATAAATTATTTTTTATTGATGTTTTTTAACCAACATGTCTTTTTTCATGTTTTTACCCATACACTTTTGCTCTTGTTCCCGCTGAAGATAAAGTCAATTGGAAGTGGTTCCTGGATAATCTTAAATAAGTTTTTGATGCTCGTCCTATTGTTTTTATTATTGATCGTGGAGAAGGCCTTATACATGGAATTCCAAAAGTATTTCCTAATTCATTCCACAACTATTGCTTTTATCAATTGAAGGACAATCTTCCTATTGGATCAGGCGATGCAAATTCCAAGGTTGTTATTGATTTGTTCTACAAAGATGCTTACTCTTATACAACTGATAACTATGAAGCTGCTTTGCTGGGTATGCATGTGCTTGGCTGTGGACATGTTGCCAATTATCTCAGGACTATTCCAAAGGAGTGTTGGGCAAATATTTTTTTTCCTATATGTAGACATGGTGCTCGCTCTTCAAGTATTGCTGAGTTATTTAACAAATGGATTGGTGATGACAAAATTTTGCCTGCTTATGCTATTCTGGATGAGATAAGGTGAGTACAGTTTTTAATTTTTCATTCATTTGTTTTTTTGTTTATTAGTGAAGCTGTTTTTTTCTTTTGTGTACATAGTTGTTTCGAAGCTGTACATAGTTCCGCAACTGTGTGTACATAGTTGTACATATTTATTTTCTTAATGTGTACATTGTTTACACATGTATTTTCTTAATGTGTACATTGTTTTAAATGTGTATACATGTTTCTTTGTATTTTTTCTTGATCATTTTTTATTGATGTTTTTGTGTTTTATTTTTCAGGTTGAAGATTATGAGGAAGAATTCTAAGACAAGGGTAGAAGCTCTGACAACTTTCAACACTAGGCTCACTCCCATATACGAGGCTTTACTCAAGGAGAACACTGACATTGGTCGTACTTGGAGGGTTAGTGAGTCATGGGAAAATTTGTATCAAGTCCATTCTATCAGGTCTCATTGTTTAGATCTTCTGCAGAAAACATGTATGTGTCATAGGTGGCGTGTGAATGGTTTTCCTTGTGAACATGCTTGTGCTTCCATTCATGCCATGGGGACATCATCTACGAATATGTTGAGACATATTTCACTACTGAATGGTTCAGCTGGCATACCAGGAGATCATGTGTCCCATCCTCAATTTTGACAAGCCGGAGGTTTATGATCCTAGTGATAGGATCATTGTTCCCATACCTAGGCCTCCACCTGGTAGACAGAGAACTAAGCGTATTAAAAGTGCTTGGGAGAAGCAAAGGAGACCCATGATGTGCACAAAGTGCTTCACCATTGGCCATCATAACAGAGCTACCTGTCCCCTACCTTAATGATTTTACTACTTCCATGATGTTTATGACTTGGTAGTTTTTTTTTTTCTTTTATTTTCCATAGTTTTGTTTTACAATGGATGATACTATATTATTTTCTTTGAAATAATTTATGTTATGGTTTTTACTTCTGTTAATGTGTATTTTTATTTATGTAGGCTTGGATAATTTGAAAAACTTGTCAGTAAATGTGCACAATTATGTACACCTTTATTTTTTTATAATTATACTATGTTATTTATCTTTAAGCATCTATTTTGGACTTCACTTGTACAGGCACCACTCTGTCACATTCCACCATTCCACCATGTTGAAGAATGGAATAGTGAATGTTTTAATAGCCTTTCAGTACATGCGCACAATGATGTACACCTTAATATTTTTGATAAAATGAAGAGAAGTTTTTGATTAACAAGAAGCACTATTAACACTACTGTAATAACCTGTCAGTACATGTGCATAATCATAACTCATACTTTAATTTTTACCCCTGTCATTACATGTGCACAATCATGAACAACTTAACAATTTATACCCTGTCAGTACATGTGCACAATCATGTACACCTTAAACATTTTTTCTATCCTACAATATACACTGCAAGTCTGACACAAGTCTACAATCAAAACATCAATATTAAAACTAATAATAAGATTACTTCAAGGTTTTTAGTAGTGATAATACTTGTTCACAAATGTTAAAAAACAGGTCGAAGCGAGTTAAACTGAAATTTTAAAAAGTAGTCTGAAAATTAAAAACTTTTGAAGCAATTCAGAAAGTGCTCTTCTTATTGTTCACTAACTCCTCTTCCTCTTCAATACACTCATATGCCAGTCCTGATATGGGCTTTCGTCTGCTAGATCCGATACTTTGGCATAACCTCCGATGGGTTTCAGCATCTTGGCCACCATTTTAAATCTCATTTGTTGACAAATGTCCATGAGATTCTTCTTATCTCTTTCTATATTTTTCCTTTTCTTGAAACAAGTGTAGATGAGGCATTCTAGGTAGGTCCCTTGTTCTGGGCATTAAATGATGTTCATTTCATGCTCTTTTATATGTGGAAGTCCCATTAATGCTCTCTTCTTGTTGAGTTCCACTTGCACTCTATCTGCCATTTGCTTTGCTTCATATTTATATGTATTTTCATTTTATGAGTGCAAGGAGTTATACCACTTCCATTCAAGAGCTTTAAAATCAAACACCAACAACGACCAGCGCTTTCTCATTGTTAATATCTTTGAAGAATGATTCGTTGGGACCACTGGAACTTCTAGATTTACCGGCATTTCTCTTACGAAATCATCCACAAGCTCTTTTACTGTTGTTGTCATATCATGCTTTACATAGTACTTTAATCAATTAAGTACACAAATCAGACCATATATGCATGAGATAACATATTGGTGTACAAACATGTTCACTCCTACAGAAATCTAACAGATCAAACATCCATGCTAAAAAAATAGACCATATATCCTTGATGTATGAAATAGGTGTACAACTATGCACACACCTAAAGAAATCGAACAATCATCCATGCCAACATAGAACATACCATGTATCAACCATATATCATATGGTGTACAACTATGTACACACCTAAAATAAATCTAACAAATCCAACTTTTACAAGCACACAAAACATGCCATATCAAAATAGGTGTACAACTAAGTACACAACCTGAAAGTATCTACGTAAAACTGAATTGGATTTTTTGGAGAAACTTACACATGCAGTAGGACCCATGAATTCACAGCTTAAGTACTTTAGATCATTTGGATGATGCATACTATCTTTGAAAATCGCTCATCTACGTTGGTAAATGTATAAATGTATAAATGTAGTGCCTCTTGATCCAGATCTCTGTTAAACATCAGGTCACGTAGCACTCTTCCCAAAATAAGAATATCTTCCTTCAAGTCAGGCTCGTCTAATATCGTTACTTCCCAAGATACAGTGCTGCAGAATCATAAAGTAATATTAACATGGTGTACATAGTGGTGCACACTACCTTTTTATAAGATTCAATTCTGTAAATAGTGCAAGGTAGTGTTCTGTGAACTTACACCACTTGTTCATAGTCAAAGAACTTTTGTATTCTTTTCTTGTTTTCTCTTGCAGGCATGTTTCTGTACAGTGGGGATTGACGAATATCAGGCAATGGTTTAGGAGTTTGATATTCACCTTGCTTTCTCTTTACTGATCCAGGAAAGTAATCATCGCTGATCATCTGCCCATTACCTTTCATCTTCCCTGCTCTGTTTTTTACCTTCCGTGAAGTCAGGATCTGGCTTTATTTTTGAAACTCTCTTTGCTTGTAGTGTTTTTAGTAACTTTCCAGCCACTTGGGTCTTCAACATTTCTGCTTCAGACATTTTCTTTGCTATTTTCTTTGCTGGTTCCTTTCAGTTTTATTTTCTTTTTCTTCTTGACTATTGAAGAATTCACTAGGATTCTCTCGGATGAACTGCAATGCTTCTTCAATGATCCTTTCTTGCAAATTTTTATTATACAATGAAGCTTGAGACGACTCTTCTGCATGCTCCTCTTGGCTCAATCCCAATGACCAGGTCGTACAATCTTTGCAGATTAGGTTTGCCACCTTTTGCTTCGTAAGTTGAGGTTCCATTCTGTAACAACCTTTTTCAAGCTTGAGGAACACATATTCAGACAAGTTGTCTAGAATGTCACCAATTTTTTTCTTTGTTATTTCAGATTCCTTCTCCGTATCTTCTCCCTGTGTTAGTAAAAGCATTTCTGGTTCAACCGACAATATTTCTTCAGGATTCAGCTGCAATATGGCTTCAGCTGAATTAGCACAGTATCATCAAAAGATTCTTCAACAGTTTCAGTTGTGTTCATCTTATCCTGGTTATCATGGTGCATCTGGTCTTCTTGATCTTCAGGATTTCATTCGTCTTTGATAAGGGAGTGCTGAAAAATGCATTTTTTTGACAAAAATATAAGGGTGTACATTGTTGTGCACATGTGTTGAAAATGAATTATGTATGTATGAGTTAGCAATTTTGGTATACAAGTATATACACACATACAATAGATATCACAAAGGTGTACATATGTATACACATATACAGAAGATGAAAGGAAATGACTAGTGCATTTAATAAAAATGATTTCATACCTCGTCTTTTCAGCAGCTTCAGAGTGAACTTCATTCTTGTCAGATTCACTTGCATGTTCACTTCCAGTCTTGTCGTTATCCCTATGCTTATCTTCAATTCCAGTCTTTTCGTCACCCCCATTGTTGCTGTCATTCAGGTCCACATGTATGAGTTAGCAAACTTGTGTACATCTGTTTACATACATAGAAAAGATATAAAGAAATGACCGAGACATTTAATAAAAATAATTTCATACCTCGACTTTTCAGCAGCTTCAGAGTGAACTTCATTCTTGTCAGATTCACTTGCATGTTCACTTCCAGTCTTGCCATCATCCCCATCCTTATCCTCATCCTCTTCCTCCTCGTCATCACCTTCGCCACCCTTCTCCTCTTCCTCCCCCTCCTCTTATTCTTCGTCATCCTCTTATTCGTCATTCTCCTTTTATTTTTTCTCATCCTCTAATTCTTTTGTAAATGCAAATTTTTTTGTCAAAGTATCTACACATAAAAGATTTAGCTCATCATTTGGAAAACTGTTTGGAGAAACTCCGTGAACTTTTCGTTTTTGCTCTTCAATGAAAGTAACAATCTTTTGATGTTTAATATGTAATGCATTAAGCTCTTGATATAGTTCCTCTTTCTGCAAATCATATTTGCACAAACTTTCTTTCAGAGTTTCTGTGCTATTGGCTTGCTTGTTCCTTCGGTACTGATCCAAAAGGACTTTCTCTTGATCAATGTAAGCTTCTACCCATTCTGGTTCCATCTGAAGACATGCAAAAGTATCAATATTGATCATAGGTGTACAATCTTTTATACCTGTGTTACAAGTGTATATTGTTGTACACAAGAAATAATTCAAAATTTATCACCAGGTGTATATTATTGTGCATATGTAGCATATATCACTATTGTAATAAAGTTAATCGAGATACCTTTTTCATCACATATATCTATTCTTTTTCGATTGTATTACTGATGTCGCTGATTATCCAGCTAGCAAGCCTTGGCATACCTTTTGTATTGCTCAGCGTCATGCTGCTGTTGTGTTTAGCAAACCAGTACTGCAGTAACAAATAAGTAAAGAGTTAGAAATGTAATAGAACCCAACGAACAAAATTATTTAAAATGGTGCAACTTTAATACATGTGTACAATTTTGTGCACATGTAACTTACCAACAGATATATCATACAACCTTTAACAAACAATGACGCATGGGTATGTTTTCTAATGCTTTCCATCCGATAATTGTGAATATGAATTGGCCAGCAAGTTTTTTTCATTCTGTCCAGTGATTCAGAGTAGTGTTCAAACTTGCTCTTGCTTAGCATGCTTCCGTTTTCCTGGGTAAAAAACACAGTAATGCATAGGTACAAACCAAACAGTATGACCAAGTCTTATGCGTTTCTTTCAATATGCTTTCTCACTTTTGTTTTTTGCCTCATTATGTGTAGGATTTCTTACTCCACATCTAATTTCCCAAACTTACTTTCATCCCTCAGTTGTATTCTTTTAATCACTGGACCATAGGTCAATTTAGATTGAGATTTTTCATCTTCTCTTTTTCCAGGTTTTGATGCCACCATCTCCAATACAAAAATCAGAAACAAATCTTCAGGCATGCTCTTTACTATGACTTTCTTTTTCTTCTTGCCAGTTTTGAAAACAAAACAATACTCCGCAGTATTATCATGTCAGTACTATCTCACAATTTTCAAGATTGATTCTAAATTCTTAAACCACGAATCTCTCTTTTTCTCATTTTTGGGAGTTTCTTCATTTTTTCATTTTTCTTCCTTTTTATTAAAAAAGAAATCTAAGACAGGCCAAAATGGGCTTTACTTTTGCTTGTCTAGTTGAAACTCAGTGAACCAGACTTTATTGGGGTTTTTCTTTCTTTCTTTTTCATCTTCCTAAAAGTTTTTAGTTACAAATTCACTGATTGCATGGAAACCTGATCTATAAGGTTTCTTGTTATCTACGAAAATGGAATAAAATAAGAACCAGGAAGCATAATACATAATACTCATAACCACAAGAAAATCAATATATCTTTGAGATATCACATAGGTGTATAACTATGTACACTCCTGCATAAATCTAACAGATCGAACATCCATGCCCACACAAAACAGACCATATATCAATGACATATCATATAGGTGTACAACTGCATACACATATGACTGTCCATACATCCCTGAAATAAGATGCTGGTGTACAACTATGTACACTCCTGCATAAATCTAAGAAGAACAACTTACACAGAACAAACATATATGCACCTAAAATAGCATGTTGGTGCAATAATATGTACATAACCACATTAATTTGAGAAGAACAACTTCCAAACACACAAAACATGCTTATATGCCCCTGAAATAACACAAAGGTGTAATAATATGTACACAACCATAGTAATTTGAGAAGAACAACTTCCAAACGCACAGAACATGCTTATATGCCCCTGGAATAGCACAAAAGTGTATAAATCTGTACACTACTATGAAAAATCTGAGGAAATCAACTTGCAAACACAAAAAACAGGCACATATTTCATGAAATAACACAAAAGTGTATAAATCTGTACACTACTATGAAAAATCTTGGAAATCAATTTGCAAACACAAAAAACAGCCACATATTTCATGAAATAGTATACCGGTGTACAAATCTTTACACTAATACGAAAAATCTAAGAAAATCAACATGCAAACACAAAAAGAAGGCCCATGTATGAAAGTACCAGATTATCTTACCTTTTGCTACTTGAATAGATTCAAAAATCTAATTTTCTCTTTGAAGTTTTTGATTTCTTCTTTGCTGGTGATGATTTTCGACTTCCTGCTACTTCAATCGATGTTGAATATGCTCTTCTTTTGAAGGTTTTGATCTCTTTTAAGGTTTTGATTTGTGCTTAGGTGATTTTGGACTTTCTTCTACTTTAATTGATGTTGAATTTTCTGGTTGTGGTTCTTCTATTCTCTTTGAAACTCTTTTTTTCCCCTTTACAGTTTCTGATTATGGTTTAAGTGCTTATGATTCTGGTTTTTGTTGTTGCTTCATGATCTTACTGCTACTGTATTCATCAATGGCCTTTCGATGATGAAGATTATTTGATGATGATTTTGGTTATCAGTCGAGTTAGGGTTTTGATTTCTTTTTTCTCTGATTTCTTTTTGGTTTTCTCTCGGTTAAATGATTTTCTTGATTTTTTTTCTTTATTTTCTTAATAAAATAACGTGGCAGCTCACGATTGAAAGTATGAATTATAAAACTGGTTTCATTTGCTACACTTGTGCATTATGAAAACCGTGGGAAGGAGAATAATATCTTTACATCTTTTCAAATAACTTCTGGACTAGTTTGTACCTAGTTAACTCGGGCTGGACTAATCTGTTTTTTTGGACGCGTTTTTGGACTAAACCGTTTTTTCCTTACCTTATACAACTTATTTCACAACTTTGGATAAGTTGTTCATGGTTTTGGCTAGCCTTTGAGCGGGTTTGACGAACTATTTCAACCGAGAATCGAGCACGGACATATCTATTTTTGGGATATCTATATAAGCGCTAATTTCACTTCTATTTTGGGATCTATCACATCATATCTTAAGAAGATAAGAGAAGGAGCTTTGGAGTTGGAGACTTTTCCACAACCTAGGGTTTTCTTTTATTTTCTTCTTTATTATTTTCCATGGATTTTAAGAAATCCAATAGGAATTAATTTAATCTTATTGGTTAGAGATGTAGTCCAAAGTCTAGAACATGTTAATTAATCAAAATATTCATTCTTAGTATTCATAATCTCTTAATTGTCATTTATATTCTATCATTAATATTATTATTATGATTGATTATTTGTTTGTTTAAGTCGTGAATTAAATGAACAAGTGTTCATATCTAGGGCTAGATTATAGTTTGAGATCCAGAATTGTCGGAAAAATCTAGTCACAAGTAGCATAGCATAATTTTTAACGACGGGATGTTGCCATGAAGTTATGTGCAGAAGCGTAACTTAAGTTACATTTGAGTGGATATTGCGCCAAATTGATTATATTAGCCTAAAATTCATAGAGATAAATGCTTTCAATAGTTTAAACTTGAGTGGCTCTTGCGCTAGGTTATCTAGTGAGAAGAATTCAAAGTGTTGGTTTTGCGCCTTTGATGCTAATATGAATTTTACCGGAGTAAGCCCATGATGGGATGCTTTAAGGTTTTGATATTAAGAGAGATTTATTATTGATTTTGATTTGGTTCATAACATGTTTTGATGACGGAAGATGAACTCTCTAACCCGTATTCTCATACATTCTTTACAATCTTAAATTGTTTCCTGCTATTAATTTAGTTTAAATTTATTTGAAATCATCTTAAATCCCCTAGTTACTTAAGTAACCGAAATAATTTTAAAACACATATCTCCTTATGGATCAAACTTGCCTTATTACCATACTCTTATTTATAATTATGAAGTGAAAAGACTTGAAATAATTTTGCTTGGCTGACAGTCGACCAAATTTTGGCTCCGGTGCCAGGGAAGCATAGAAGATTGTTATTTTGTTCTTTATTTCTTATTTTTAGTTTTTAATTTAGTTTTGAGAATTGTTTTTCAGGCACTTATCTTCTGGCTCCTAAACCGAAACCGAAACCGAAGCCTGTCGGGTTTCCACGGATTAGAATAGAGACTCTGAGAGGGACTATATTGAAAGATAAGGAAAAAGAAAAACAAGAGGAAGCAATGGGTGACGCAAATCGTATATGCAGCAATGGTGTATTCAAACAACGTCTACATTTGAGATCAAGCCTGGGTTGATCCGTGAGCTATCAAAATTTCATGGAATGACTAATGAAGATCCAAACAATTATCTAATGGATTTTCATAACATAGTCATGGCCATGCTACCAAAGGATACAAATGCAGATGGAGTTATGTTACGAGCTTTTCCATTTTCCTTGATGGACACTGCTAAGGAATGGTTGTACTATTTACCTTTTGGTAGTGTGACAACTTGGAATGGTTTGAAGAATCTCTTTTTAGAAAGATACTTTCCTGCATCAAAGACAACTCAGATTCGGAAAGAGATTTGTGACATTAAGCATATATAAGGAGAGAGATTGTATGAATGCTGGAAACGTTATAAGATTTTGATGGCTAGCTGTCCGCATCATCAATTCAGTGATTTGTTGATCATCTAGTACTTTTACGAGGTACTTCAAGCAAGTGACATGAATCTTCTCGACGTTGCAGGTGGTGGTGCATTAGTGAACAAAATAGTAGCTCAAGCTAGAGATTTAATTGAGAATATGGAAGAAAATTCTCAATAATTCTCAAGTCGTGGGTCAGAACCACTCTTCATAAGAGTCAATTAAGTGAGCGAAGTTTCTGAACTTCGTCAGCAAATGTGCAACATGGCAGCAATGATGCAACAAATTGCGGCCGTGGTGGTGCCATCTGATAAGTGCATAATTTACATATTATAAGTATCATTTCCTTATACTTATTTTCTAGATTTTGTGTGAATTACTGTGTATTATAATTACTTTTGTAGTTTATATGTTTTATTAGGTTACATCTCTGAAAGAAGTGAAATTGAGCTTTACAAGGAATAATTGCTAAAGACCCAGTGGAACTCAGTATATTCCAGTATTTCTACCCTCCATCTTGTATATAATTTAAAGGCGAAGCCAACACAAAAAGAATGAGGTCATTCCGAGTTCGTATGAAGAAGTTATGAGCAAAACCGTGAAACCAACTTGGATTTGGCATCTATTGGGCCTTATTGGGGCCTGCGTGGGAAGAGAAATAAGGGAAGCGTTTTGGCCTCGCCTTTGACGTGAAAATTAAGATTTTTGTTGGTTTTTGAGGAGGTTAAGTCTACTAATTGGATAAGGATCAAAAGGTGGTGGGAAAGGTTAATGAGATTAGGTTTTCTAGTTGGATAAGGATCAAGAGGAGGTTACCAAAGCTTATGTAAAGGGGAGCCTAGATACAATTTTCTACACAACTTCTCACTGATAGAATATTTTCTTTAATATTTTTAATGTCTTTTGCGAAAACCATGTCTAGCTAAATCTCTTTGTTAGGGTGAAAGGATGAACTTGTAGAGATAGATTTTCTTGTGTTTCAAAACTAGGGTTTTCAACTATTAAAACTTAATGTCAATGTTTTGTCTCCTTTCAATGTTTTATCTTTCTCGATTATTTTTCATGTTCTATGCCATGTATAGTTCATTGTTTAATTAGTAGAAGAACTCGTTGACCTTTTCGCGATAATCATTTTATGAATATTCTTTTTTGACTATTTTTCCACGTATACTTAGTACTTCGAAATTCTACTTTAGGTTGAGAACAAACAATTCTTTTTGAAAATTCTTTTCTTCGATTCTTAAACGAAATATCTTCCGTGTATTAGTAGCTAGATTTGTTATTTTGCACGAGTAAAATCGATACCCTTTGTGATGAACGCAATTAAACCCTAATCTACAACGGATTCCCGAAACCTTAACGCTTTTCTATTATTGGTTTCAATCTTTATTAAATAGTTTTAATTCATTTATTAGTTTAATTCTTTACAAAAATCGGAAAAACATCTTTTGACCTGAAAGTTACTTGAATTGATTAGTATAAGTAATACACACTCCTCGTGGGAACGAACCGTATTTGCTATTGTCTACATCTTTCGACACTGTGCGCTTACGGTAAAACAAAGTCGTTTTTCCGACACATCACCATCATCCCCACAAGGTTATGAAGAGGGAAACAATCAAGTTACTGCTATTTTCCAAAATCATTAGAAGCAACGGTACGATTCTTATTCTAACACATATAATCCAGGATGGAAAGATCATCCTAACTTCAGTTATGCAAAAAAGCAAGTTGCAGTTCCAGGACCGATTTTAAATCATCCTAGTGGTTTTCAACAACAAGTACAACAACCACAACCAACTCAGAACTCAGAATCATCAGAGATGCTTGCCATGATGAAGAATATGACTTCAACGATGCAGAAAAATCAGCAGACAACTGATAATGCAATCAAAGAACTACAAACGCAAGTGGGCACTATGACAGCTGAGATTAATCAACTGAAGGCACATAATAATGGGAAACTCCTTCCTCAACCTCTTAATCCGAGAGATTCTGTCAACCCTGTGACATTGAGAAGTGGTACACGAACTGTGCAACCAGAAGATGCTGAGAAGAACAAAGACCCTAAGGGACCGGTTTTGGAGAAAGATATTAATGACTCTTCCCAAACCGATGAGGTACCTAAAGAAAACTCTAAACCTCATGTTTCAACTTATGTTCCTCTGTTACCTTTTCCTTGCAGGTTTGCTAACTCTAAAAAGGCGGAACAAGATAAGGAGATCTTGATATTTTCAAGAAAATTCTGTGAATATTCCATTCATAGATCTTATTAAACAAGTCCCCACATATGCAATAATTCTGAAGGACTTGTGCACCAATAAAAAAATATTGACCGGTAATAAGATAATGAGAGTGAGGGGGAATGCTTTGGCTATCTTGCAAAAGAAACTCACACTCAAATGTAAAGACCCCGGTAGTTTTGACATTCCTATTGTTATTGGTAACACAAAGTTTAATAAGGCTATGCTTGATTTAGGAGCATCAATAAATGTTATCCCTGCATCTATATATGAATCTTTTAATTTAGGTCCTTTGAAAGAATCTGGAATTGTTTTACAATTAGCTGACTCTTCAAACGTATACCCTAGAGGTATTATTGAAGATGTGCTTGTGCATGTGAATAAACTAGTCTTTCCAGCAGATTTATGTGTACAGGAGATGACAGATGGATCAACTGATTCGTCTCTACCTTTCCTACTGAGATGTCCATTCATACGAATGGCGAGAACAAAAATTATCGTCTTTAGTGGAATGTTGACAATAGAATTTGATGGAGAAATAATACATTTCAACATTTATGAGGCGATGCGATATCCTAGTGATGTCCATTCTTGTTTTTCCATTGATGTTATTGACTCTTTAGATCAAAAAATGTTTTATTTAAGGAGTGATAATCCATTGGAGACTATTATCTCGATGAATGTGGGTACTAAAGATCTTACGGATCCAAGAACTGAGCTTAAATTATGGGACGAATTTGAGGAAGCTATTGGTGAACTCAATTTTTTGCAACAGTGCCCACCAACTTATGATATTTCGTTTCTCTTTACCATGCACTAAAAAAAAATCGTCTATCTTGCAGGCTCCTAAACTGAAACTTAAGCCTCTTCTTGATCACCTAAAATACATGTATTTGGGTGATAATAAGGAGTTGTTGGTAATAGTTTTAAATGAACTAACTGAATTGCAGGAACAAAGACTTCTTACGGTGTTGAAGGAGTATAAGACGGCTATAGGATGAACAATTTCTGATATCAAGGGAATAATCCATTCTACGTGCATGCATAAAATACTACTCTAGGAAAGAACAAAACCTACAAGGGAAGCTCAATGTCGGTTGAATCCTCCGATGACGGAAGTAGTAAAGAAAGATATAATCAAGTTTTTATACGTGGGAGCTATCTACCCTATTTCTGATAGCAAGTGGGTGAGCTCGGTACAAATTGTACCAAAGAAATAGGGCGTTACAGTGGTGCAGAATGATGAAAATGAACTTGTCTCAAATTGTGTACAGACCGGTTGGAGTGTTTGTATAGATTGCAGGAAACTTAATGCAACCACTAGAAAAGATCACTTTCCTTTACCTTTTAAGGATCAAATGTTGGAACGATTGTCTGGACACTCTTATTATTGTTTTCTTGATGGTTATTCAGGTTACAATCAGATTGCTATAGCACCTGTGGACCAAGAGAAAACTACTTTTACTTGTCCTTTCAGAACATTTGCATACATAAGGATGCCTTTTGGTTTGTATAACGCACCCGCTGCCTTCCAGATGTGTATGGTAAGTATCTTTTCAGATTATGTTGAAAACCCTATCGAAGTTTTTATGGATGATTTCTGTGTGTATGGTGATTCATTTGACTTGTGCTTGGATAACCTTACACCAATTCTTAAACAATGTGTTGAGACTAATCTTGTGCTAAATTGGGAGAATTACCATTTTATGGTAACTCATGGCGTTGTTTTAGGCCATATTATATCTTCTAAAGGCTTGGAAGTTGATAAATCTAAGATAGATCTTATTTGTGCTCTTACCCCTCCCACTATGGTGAGGGAGATTCGTTCTTTTCTTGGTTATGCAGGATTTTATCATAGGTTTATCAAGGATTTTTCCAAGCTCACATCACCATTATGTCAATTATTACAAAAGACGTGGTTTTTAACTTTTATGAGAAGTGTTTGGCGGCATTCAATCGTTTGAAAGAAATTTTGATAACAACCCCTATCATTAGACCACCGGATTGGAACAAGCCTTTTGAGATAATTTGTGATGCCAGTGACTATGCGGCTGGTGCAGTATTAGGACAGCGTACTGGGAAGCTACCCCATGCCATTTATTATGCTTCCAGAATGTTAAATGGTGCTCAACAGATTACACAACCACAAAAAAAGAGTTGTTAGCAACCGTATTTATATTGGAAAAATTTCTTTCTTATTTGATTCATACAAAAGTTATTATGTTTTCTGATCATGCATCACTTAGGTACTTACTTGCAAAGAACGAGGCAAAACCAAGGCTCATTCGATGGATACTACTCCTACAAGATTTTGATATCGAAATTAAAGACAAGAAAGGAATTGATAACATTGTTGCATATCACTTGAGTCGTCTTACTATATACGAAGAAGTTATCCTGTTGCATGAAATCTTCCCAGATGAGCTGATATTCTCAATTGCAGTTTCAGAACCATGGTATGCTGATATTGTAAATTATTTAGTGTCTAAACAATTCCCAAGAAATTTATTCCGTGCTGAGAGGGACAAACTTAAAAAGATAGATAATAAATATATATTGGATGATCCATACCCATGGAAACATTATTCGGACAAACTTATACGAAGGTGCATACCCGATTCTGAATACAATTCTATCTTGTCTTTATCTCATTCATACGCTTGTGGAGGACAGTTTGGAGCAAAGAGAACTGCTTTGAAGGTACTTGAAAGTGGGTTCCATTGGCCCGCTTTATTTAAAGATGCGTATGTATTCTGTACAACTTGTGATAGGTGCCTAAGAACGGGCAATCTAGGTGCTCGAAATCAAATGCCACAAAATTTATTCTCTTCGTTGAAATTTTTGATGTTTGGGGCATTGACTTTATGGGTCCTTTTGTTTATTCTTTTGGAAAATTTTACATCTTACTCGTTTTTGATTATGTCTCGAAATGGGTGGAAGCTAAAGCCACCCCTACTAATGATTCTAAAGGTTACAGATTCTGTCAAGGATCATATTTTTACAAGGTTTGGAACTCCAAGAGCCATAATCAGCGATGAGGGATCACACTTTCGAAATAAGTTCTTACAAAGCTTGTTGAAAAAGTAAAACGTATCTCACAAGATTGCTACAACATATCATCCACAGACAAACAAGCAAGCATAAGTCTCTAATCGGGAAGTAAAATCTATCCTGGAGAAAACTGTGAATCCTTCAAGAAAGGATTGGAGTTTATATCTCAACGATGCATTATGTGCATACAGAACCGCATACAAAACTCCTATTGGGATGTCTCCGTATAGGCTTGTGTACAGTAAACCTTGTCATGTACGTGTTGAAATCGAGCATAAGAATTTTTTTCCTATTCAAGAATGTAATATGGAGATGAATGAGGATGGTAAACAAAGGAAACTTCAACTAAGTGAACTAGAAGAGATTCGTAATGATGCGTATGAAAGTTCACGAATTTACAAGGAGAAAACAAAGTCTTTTCATGATAGTAGGATTTCTAAAAAACAGTTTATTGTTGGACAAAAAGTTCTCTTGTTTAATTCTTGCCTTCATTTATTTCCTGGTAATTTGAAATCTCATTGGATATGACCCTTTGTTGTGCTTAACATTTTTCTGATGGTGCAGTGGAGAATCGTAGCTTGTTAAATGGAAATGAGCTAAAAGTGAATATGCATCGATTGAAGCCCTATTATGAACGTTTGAACCTGAGATAGTTGAGATCAACTTAGTAGACACACTTCCTCTGGAGGAGTAGAAGGCAAGAAGTCTACATTAAGGATGATGATGTTAAACCAATCGTTGAATGAGAGGCAACACATTGGTTTTAGAGTTTGTGTCATCATACGCAAATTCCGGGTAGAATGATGAGCTACCCAACTTTGCACCAATTTCAGCATTACTTTTTGATCTTTTGAGTGTTATTTCTTCAATCACGAGGGTGCCATCAGAATTGCTAACTTACAAGATCTCTTGTAATCTTGTTTCCATTTAGCACCGTTCTCTCTCTCGACAACAACAGGTCCATAGAAACACCATTATCATCAACAAGTGGAGCATACAAATTTGAAAGAAAGTTGAAGACGTTCAAGGTTTACAAGCAACGGGACAAGAAAGAGCAAATTTCATATTCAAGTGAAGTAACAAGACAAAGAACAAAATTATATATACATGTTGAAGACTTATGTACAAGAGCGAAAGAAATCAAAAGATGAGAGTTAGTGAAGTTTATGATATCGAGACAATATAAGTTATGAAGAATCAAGTGGTAAAGTCCTTATCCCACGACCATAGTAGTTTCATTGTTTTATTTATTTTGCAGTTTGTAATTATTTTTGTTATAATTAAAAAACAAAAATTGAAGAAAAAAAACTGGAAAAAAAAATATATATATGAAAAAAAATTGTTTAGTGTTTGTTTGTTTTTGTATTCATTCAATAAGGCCGTGGAGAAGAAGAAATTTATAAAGAAGTTTCAATCAAAAAGGAATTGAGGAAAAAAGTTATAATTATCAAGGTTCTACGAAGTTCAAGAATTCATCATCAACAATGGAAGACCGAAGACATTTCTATTGGATATTGTGAGAGTGGTGCTAATTGTAGATCATGTGACAACGTAAGTAAGCATTCCCATCTTCACATAGTGGTTGATTTCCTTTCTTAGAGATCATCATAAAAACAAAAAAAAGGTTCTTTTCATCCCATGTTTCTATGGGATAAAAAAATATGATTAAGAAGGTTACTTTTCCTTCCCACCATTCAAGGTGTGTAGGATTTCTATCTTCATTCTTTCCTGCACACATGAGAACCATAAAGTGCGTCTTTTGAGTGCAACTTTATAAATCCATGTTGGTGAGATAAAAGTCGAGGCGGAATGCTTATTCGATCATTCTCGAGGCTGGATTCTTTCATATGGTGGTTTTCTCCTAACTCAAGAGTTAAGCATGAGAATAATGTTCTTTATACTTCTAACTTCTTTTCGTTAGTGTGCAAAAACTTTATGTCTTTGTAGCTCTATGGATGCATGTGTTCTGGAATTTTTGAAAGTCGGAATTTAGGTTTCGTGGGTCTTGTAAACCCTCACGAGACCATAATTAGTCCATTTAAGACACCTAGGGGTTTAAAGTCTTGTTACACATGCTAAGTGTAACTGTATCCTCAACGAAAGGGAGTTGTTGTATTTTAAATTAGTTTAGATTTGTAGTTTGCTCGAGGACTAACAAAATGCAAGAGTGAGGGAATTTTATAAGTGTATAGTTTACATGTTTTGAGTGTCATTTTCTTACACTTATTTAGTAGATTTCATGTGAATTACTTTGTATTGTATTACTTTTGTATATTATGTCTTTTATCTCTAAAAGAAGTGAAAATTAAGTGCTTTAAAGGAAGAATTACCAAATAACAGTTTTCTCTCTTAAATCCAGAATTTCTTCTCACCATGTCAAAGAGAATGAGAAAACGAAGTCAACGGAGATAGAATGAAGTCATTCTGAATTCGTATCAGAAAGTTACAGACGAAAAGAGAACTCAAGCTTGTCGGTTCCTCGGAACTGACAGTTAAATGGGTCTAAAATAATATTGCTAAAGGAGCCCATGTTACTACTGGGGGCATCCATTTATTTGAAAAAAAATCCAAAGACATATGAAGAATTACTAAGAGGTGTCGAGTACTTGAAATTTTTTAACGACACCCACTTTGTTGATCTGGCCCATCTTCTTCTTCTTCATGATTCGAACAGTGAATTAATCAGGTTTAGCTCTGGTTTTTGTTTTGACACTATTGTGAGTAGAAAGAAGAAGAACAGTTGAGAGAGGAAAGTTAATATCGAGGATTAATAAAGAAGAGGGTGTTGATAGATGATGGCAGTAAATGAGATGTTGGTGAAGTTTGGTAACTGCCATTAAGGGCCAGAGGTAGTGAGAATGAAAGAAGATGTGGTTCGATCGTGTTTGTTTGCTGTGATGGGTTCAAGTCTGAAAGAAGAGAAGAATCAGGATTTGATATGGAGCAGAGACTGTGATGGAGTTTCAATTGCCATTAATGGCCAAGAATTGATCGTGATACTGATGATGAAGTTGTTTATAGTGAATTGGTTGTTTGCAATTGCAGTGATGCTTAAGCCCGAGTGAGAACTATATATCAGTTGGCAAGAGTATTGATTGATTTGTCTCTTTAAGTCTGTGAGAAAGAGCTCATGTACGTTAATGGTGGATTTTTGATACTCGTGATTTTTTGCGGTGGTGATGGAGTGATATTGTGGCTACTGGTGGAGTCGGAGTGGGTTTGCAGTGATAATCATGGAAGAACACGGTTAGTGGAGAAATTCTATGATGGGGCTGGAGTTATTGGTGATGTTTCGAGAAAAGATGGAGCAGTGGTTGAAGTGAAGGTAGTTGTTATTGAAGATGATTGATGTGAGTACGTGAAGGTGGTAAGGAATAACAGTTAATGGCAGTGAGGATGTTGGGTTAATATGGAAAGGTCGAGTTTGAGTTTGAAAAGGAAAAAGAGTTTATGAAGAGTATGGAAACTGAGTTTAGGTTGTTTTGAGTTAAATAGGAAAACAAAGTTCACGAAAAACACAGGGAAGCTTACGGTCAGTTCAACCTAGTCATAAACATGGAAGGACGAAATACATTATGAGCTAATTTAATCTCATTGGTTAGAGATGTAGTACAAAGTCTATAACATGTTTATTAATTAAAGAGACACTACAAGAAAAACGGGCTTAAGCGTCTAAAATCTTAGCAAGAGCTCAGAAATTTAGTCGGTTAAATAGTTTAAGCGTCTATAATTGTAACTGCCAGAAATTTTGGCGGCAATAAACATGTGTCCACTATTATTTAGCAACGAAAAAATATACTTAATCGCTAGATCCTTTGTTCAAGTAATTTATAGCAACTAAAATAGTGATCATGTAGCTATTTACTTTGAGGCACCAACTCGTAGCAACAACAAAATAAATTGGTTGGTCAAACCTCTCTCAGCAACTAAGTTTGAGCCACAACCAAATATGTTTAATTGCTAGATCCGCTTTTCAAGTAATTTATAGCAGCTAAAAGTTGATCATGTAGCTAATCAGTTTGAGGCACCGACTCGTAGTAACAACAAAATAAATTGGTTGCTCAAACCTCTCTCAGCAACTAAGTTTGAGCCACAACCAAATATGTTTAATTGCTAGATCCATTTTTCAAGTAACTTGTAACAGCTAAAAGTTGATCATATAGCTATTCAGTTTGAGGCACCGATTCATAGCAACAACAAAATAAATTGGTTGCTCAAACCTCTCTCAGCAACTAAGTTTGAGCCACGACCAAATATGTTTAATTGCTAGATCCGTTTTGCAAGTAACTTGTAGCATCTAAAAAAGTGATCATGTAGCTATTCACTTTGAGGCACAGACTCGTAGCAAAAGAAAATGAATTGGTTGCTCAAACCTCTCTAAGCAACTAAGTTTAAGCCACCACCACATGTTAAAAAATGAATTACTTGGTAAAATCTCTCCCAGCAACCAAGTTTAAGCCGCTACCATCATTGCAAAAGAAATCAGATTTTAAAGTACATTTGAGAACTTAATTAGTATTAATCTAACAATCTTATTAGGATTTGTTTAATATAAACATGAAAACTTGTTCAAATCATTGTTTTCATTCACTATGAGCAAATTTTTGGATGCACAAATTGATTTTTTTTTAACATGAGTCGATTAAATTAACTATAATTATAACCAAATATTTTTACAAATCTCACAACCCATATCATTCCAGTCAAAATTTGAAACTTTTAACACTTAGTTCAACAATTTCAATATTAAAACCAAATTTTGTCATATCCTTGCCTTCTCTTAGAAATTAACCATTCCAACATCCAAAAAGCTATTTGTTCAACATTTTTCAAGAACTACAACAGTTTGCACATAGATTTTTGTACTAAACATTACTCAAAAAAGAGATTATCATAAATAGTTCAAGAAATGTTATGTTTTTACTTCTATATTCCAATGTTAGATTTTAAAGATATATGTACATTGAGGTAGTTTATAATTACATGTTATGTTACAGGTCCAAGCTTAAATGCATCTGAAAGTAAAGAAATGCCCTATTTCGGGCAAACAAGACGACAAGAAAACTCTGTGTTGCTGGGTATATGCATTTCCTCCTCGTCCGTAACTACTTGTGTAGTCTCCAATTTATCTCTTGAACTGGAATGGTCAAAGTCACCGCAAACGATCTCCTGAGATTTCTCGAGTTCACTATCAGACTGTGAAGTTGGACAATCAGAGTCACCAAGCAGGACATCAGGAGATATCTCCTGTTGAATTATCAGTCTGTGAAGTTGTTTTGGGATTTTAGCTGTGACAATTAAGAAAAAGGAAAAAAATTAGTAAACAATTAAGCAAATACAAACAGATAGACTTAAATGATTGAGGAATCGCAACAAACCCAGTAAGCTCCACAGATACAAGAACATACTTCCCACTTTGATCCAAACTCTGCATAAATTACACTTCAGAAATTGCACTATACAAGATATAATTACATAGAGATTTCACTACTCAACACTAAATCATTTCAAGCCTAATATGTTTTCCAAAAGATTCAAATCTTAGGATGCAAAATGAAGAAAATGGCAGTTTCCTGTCTCAGTATGCAAATCTCCTTAACGATTAATCACAAACTCTATTTACTCAAAATGATGAAAAAACTGATTTCGGCTTTGAGACCTTATAATTAATTCCAAGATACAAAATTTCCTTAAAGTTGACATGGTGATTCATTAATAGACACATAAATGCAGTATAGTGAATTTATTCAATGCTCACGTGATGTACATCAAGGGCCATATCTCTGAAATGACAAATCGATGCACCAAGCCCTATGAAACCATTATAGAAAATAAATAGAATTACTCTGCAGATCAATAAGCTCAAATTGGTCACTGAAGCTGCTGCCATATCATATAAAACTCATAAGCAGACTGGGCATCCCAGCATCTTATGAAACTGCAAAGGCCGGTAAACTGTAAGAAAGAATCACCTTAGTGATAAGTCATATATATAAGTGATAATTCGACGAACACAAATAAAAAAAACAAACAAAATTTCTCAATTATCACAAGTAACAAATAACAGAACCCAAATATAACGTAACTAATAAGATAACATACCCATCACTACTCCCTGAAAATATTGACTTAGCATCAGAACTCCATGCAACAATTAGAACATGCCCTGCAATGAAGAATATCTTTGAGTATAAACATAGCCCAATTTGAATAAGATTCTTTTTTTAAGGATGATGACCTTACAGGTGAACATCAGCAACATTAAAGAAGTAATGTGGTTCTCCACTTTCACCACTAATAGACCCAACATCTATTCTAGTTCTTA
The DNA here is from genome assembly GCA_023531435.1 of Papaver californicum. NCBI lineage: Eukaryota > Viridiplantae > Streptophyta > Magnoliopsida > Ranunculales > Papaveraceae > Papaver > Papaver californicum. The sequence continues at coordinate 1,877,382 of JAJJMC010003557.1, forward strand.
AACCTGCAAACAAATGTCCTATCCTTGTTGGTCGCATGCCATGTAATATTAGCGTACAATAATTGAAACCAATGTAAAGCTGGGAGCAATGCATAGTGATAACATTTACACCAATTCAATAAGTTTGAACACATGGCTGTAAATAATAAACTGGAATTCATTGAACATCTTGCAGTTGTAGGAATACAGTACTTTGAACTTTAAAGTTTTAGTCTACCAAGTTAAGAGAACATCTTATAGGTACAGGATTACAGACTGTTGATCATTGAAGAACCTAAGGAAACAACTGTTTTTTTCTTTTTTTGTATGCCCAACTACAACTGCTAACCTATAAACATAAACTGCAGAAAGAGTATAACACCGACACCAACTTCTAAACTAAGCAAAAACCCATACTTGCAATTAGTATCTACTTTTGTTAAGTGGTATATAATGGTTCCCTGAAAGGGAAATCTGAACTGCAATATATCAAAAGGGCATTTTCAAAACCTTACAAAAAATATTAGATCAAAAAATTAATGGTGCTATGTTATGGAAGGAACCCTGAAAAGAAAAGAAAAGAATAGAAAAGAAAAGAACATACCTAAAATTCTGGTCTCAGAGAGATTCTTATCTTCCAAAGTGGAGTTAAGGAGGCTTGACTGCATTGGATCGTGTTTCACCAAGATTATGAACCAGCAGATCTTTCTTAATACCTACACTGAAAATAATTGTCAACAAAGTTCCAAAAGAAACGGAGAAATAATAATGAACTAAAGAACTACATTACCTGCACCATTTGTGCTGGATCTTCTTTAACATATGGAATATCATATATGGATTTGTAGCAACGGTATTTTTCAAATGATTATGAAGGAAAACAAAAGTAAGGAAAAACAAACTGACCTGAACATTTGGGAATATCCCACACAGGAATGGATGATGGAGTGCAGTCAGGTTCACATAGCAAATGATTATTTCCATGGTTAACATTCATTGCTAGCATCCATGCGCCAATCGTAACATCTTCATTACTAAACATTCAGAAACTGTAATTCCAAACATATTATTTTGTTAGGAATTGAGACAGTCGACACCAACTGGAAAAACCAATTACATATCTTAACAGAAAACCCCCTAGGATAATACTCTAAAATTGGTGGATCGTGACAATTATGTTTCTTATTTGGCAATCTCATAAGGAAAAAAAACCAGTAAGCCAACAAAGATTATTAGCTGTAGTTCAGTTAAACTATTGGGCCCTGTAGTTCCTACCTGAATATAATGAACTTCAAAATTTGAACTCAAAAGATAGACCAGGTGTGTCAGGTTTCTATAAGTGCAAGCGAGTGCTTTCTTGTTCTTGTTAGCGGATTTCTTTCCTTCTATCAACTGTGCAAGCTAGTGAACACTACTGCCAATCACTAGAAACACATTAAAGTAGAGGAACAATAAATCATTTCTGAAATTTCAAAGAAACATATACAAGTGGCTAACCATTTAAGCTTTGGGTCAGTGAAAACAGGACCCTTTTTCATGCATCCGACAAAGTTTGAGGGTGAGAAAGTTCATTTGCCAAAAGTAATGGATGCAGGGAAAAATTCCAGGACGAAGGCTTCTGTGGTTACAAAAACTGAATAGATTATAGAGCATACTGAAATAACATACCTGGCCTCAAAGTGGTTGAGGTTTCTACCCAGAAGATGCATGCCATCTGCCACTAATGCTACATTCCAATTTACACTTACCCTGACATGCCTCACGAATGTAATACAACACCGAAACAAAAATATTGTATCATTCATACAGAATAGTGAATTACAAGTACCAGAACCATAACATTGAATTTAAAAAAAAAAAAAAAAGAACACCCAAAAGTTAACTACCAAATCAAAGAGAACCCATTACAATAAAATCCCGAGACTTCCCCAATTTTGAATTTTAAAAAACTTAAATTTCCCCTGTTAAATCAAAATCCATATCGAAATCAAAAAAGCCCTAATTGAAACATACTGGAAACCCACTTTACAAACCAGAGAGGAATTGAAAATCCCTAATTGAAACATATTGCATCTATGATTCACTCAAAATTAAAATTCAAAGTAAAAAACTATGAAGAAAGGGGTACTCATATTTTATTTTTCTGAGAAATAAAAGAAACTTACTTGAAATGAATTACCTTTCCCTTTATCTTTGATTTATGAGAAAAATACAGTTTTATGTGGGTTTGTTTCAAAAAGATAGTTTTATAATGAGTTTCGAATAGCCTCCATAACAACTTGTCCACGGTATTTATAAGATTCAGAGATGGGTTTGGCTTAGTGTTGATTAAACACCCAGAAGATAGATTTTCACGCGAATCAAAACTGAGAGAAGATAGAAGCTGCGAGATTTAATATGTGGGATCTAGGTTAATAGAGAGTTGATTTCTAAAACGAGAGAGTAGGCGAGGGTTTAGGATTCAATTTTTGAGAGGAAACACATAAACTAGGGCGCGATAATTGCCGCTAAAGTTTTTTCCCCAAAATGTTTGGGCGCCACTCGAAAATTATGGAGGAAATTCTTCCACCGTTGGATAAGGTAGTTATCCGTATACTTTTTGTGTTTTATAAATATAACCGTGTGATTAAAAACTATCTTTTTCAATTTGGCGGGCATGTATAATACGGATCGTACTTGTTGGTTTGGGTTTAACTAAGTGATTCAGTGAATAAATTGGTCAAATTGAGTGTGGTTAGTAGATATTGGATGAAATTGAATGAGGTTGATGGATATCATGGTGTATCGATGAATACAAAAAGATCTATCAACAACGATAAAATTGTACCATGTCAAGGATATTTGTTGAATTTGATGGATAACGAGAAAGATTCGTGAATAATTACTGATTTTGTTTCTATGACGAGAGATATTTTGTGAAATTAGTGGAAATCTATTAAAATCGACGGTAACTAGTAAAATCGAGTAAGGTCGATAGATATTGTGTAAAATTGATGAAAAAAGCGTGTCAAAGACGTGTCAAGGATATATATAAATATTTACATAAGTCGATGCCAAAAAAAATTATATGTCTCCTTAATTCGTTTGATCTCATTGGATACCCAACATTATGGCATCAACATCAAGGGATATTATGTGAAATCGATTTTGATCTTTTTTTTCAATATTATTCAATTTCACTCAATTTGTTTCGATCTCATTTAGTTTTAACATTTGTGTATTAACATGTTTAGATTTTTAGTAAATCGTCTCTATTGCTTTGAGGGGATCACAAAGAACCCAAATTGGGCAAATCAAAGTTGAATTTTAACGAAAAACCCTAACTTCTTCGGATAAGAGTTGAGGAATATAAAGTTAGGTGATATTTACTAAAAAGGTTGAGGAATATAAACTTAGATCAATGTACTAGGTCATTTAGTTGAATATGACTAACATAAGTACATTTAGGGTTTCGACTAAGATTTTGACTCAATCGACTAGGTCATTAAAAAAAGTATGAAACAAGAGTCCATTTAGGGTTCCAGGAAAGATTCTCACTCAATCGACTAGGTCATTAAGAATAATATGAACAACAATGGTATATTTAGGGTGTCCTTGAAAACTCATACTCAATCGACTAGGTCATCAAGCACAATATGAAAAATACACGTACATTTAGGGTTCAGCTTAATTTTTTATCAATCTCACTTGAATACACTCAATTTTGATTGATCTTACTCATATTATATCAATTTTTTTTTTTTATCAATTTCACTCAGATTTATTGAATTTTATTCAATCTCAATCAATCTCATTCTTTTTCATCGATTTCGCTCGAATTTACTCATTTTCATCGATAGAAAAAATGAATAAGTTTGATTGAGAATGAATAAAATTGATATAATTTTAGTAAGATCGATCAAAATTGAGTGTATTCAAGTCGATTCGATAAAGAATTGAGTGAGTTTTAGTGAGATTGATGAAATCATAATTTGATATCGTTAGATTTGTTAGATCGATAAAAAAATGAATAATATTGATTGAGATTGAATAAAATTCAATAAATCTAAGTGAAATCGAGTGAAATTGATGAAAAATTAATATAATTTGAGTAAGATCGATCAAAATTGAGTGTATTCAAGTCGGTTCGATAAAAAATTGAGTAAATTTTAATGAGATTGATGAAATCATAGTTTCGTATCGTTAGATTTGTTAGATAGATAACAAAATGAATAAGATTGATTGAGATTGAATAAAATTCAATAAATCTAAGTGAAATCGAGTGAAATTGATGAAAAATTGATATAATATGAGTAAGATCGATCAAAATTGAGTGTATTCAAGTCGACTCGATAAAAAATTGAGTGAATTAGTGAGATTGATGAAATCATAGTTTCGTATCGTTAGATTTGTTAGATAGATAACAAAATGAATAAGATTGATTGAGATTGAATAAAATTCAATAAATCTAAGTGAAATCGAGTGGAAATTGATGAAAAATTGATATAATTTGAGTAAGATCGATCAAAATTGAGTGTATTCAAGTCAGTTCGATAAAAAAATTGAGTGAATTTTAGTGAGATTGATGAAATCATAGTTTCGTATCGTTAGATTTGTTAGATAGATAAAAAAATGAATAAGTTTGATTGAGATTGAATTTGTTGTGCAAACCATCAATAATTATTCGTACTAACTACAATCTAATGATATCGAGTATGATCTAGTAATTTTGATGAAATTAAATAAATTTGGATTTAATTAAATTGAATTTTTAGATAATAAATCAAAAATAAATTGAATCTGAGAGAAATTGATCGAGGTCAACCGATATTAGATAAGATTGATGAATTGATATGTAACCATATAAATACATGAAATTTATGATAAATATAGTGAGGTCGCGCGGTATTTGATAAGATTGATAGGTAACCGATAAAATTAACTAGGATCGATATATAATCTTTTAAAATGATGGATAACTAGATAAACCTCTTACCCGATGTTTGTCATATTATCTTTAGATAATAACCTCTTACCCTAAAGTCGAAATCTTCACCGGTACCCTAACCCTACTTATATTTTTCATTTTCCCGATAAATTGGAGAAATCGATTGAATTTGGGATAAATGGAGTAATCTAACGTCATCCATAAATTCGACCTAATTCGACATAATTGGAAATTCACATGAATTTATTCTTGTATGTACAAATCAATCCGACTCTAAAGATCATTTAATCTAATTGGATATACTTACATAATTCATTTCCATAAATATTTTTTGGATATGTCATATGTAGGTTTGATGATAATGTCCTTTTTAATAAGAACAAAATTGACTAAATTCAAAATAGATCGAAGATTAATTAGTGAGTTCTCAATTTTAGCTGAATGCACAAATTTTTTCTTAATTTGTGTTCACTCTTCTCACTCAATTTCACATTAAATTAGTCAGTCTCGTTCAATTTTGCTCTTTATTTTTCAATATTCTTGAATTTCACTTAAATTGTTTCGGTATCATTTAGTTTTATCATATGTGTATTAACATGTTTATATTTTGGGTAAATCATTTTTATTGCTTTGAGGGGCTCACTGTATGATTTTGGGTAATTTATATTGGGTGAACCACTGTATTCCTCGTGTCATCTCCGATTAGCCGAAATATCTATTTTTGGGTTTGCGTTAATATTCGTCGGATCTAAAACTTTGATTATATTGTTTGAATTATATCATTTGTGGATATCATTTGAGATTGACCAAAGTATGTGTGAGATTGATCTAAGTATCTATTACTTAATAACTTATATGTGAGATTGACCTAAGTCTATGTTCGCTCCTATATGATGGTTATTCAAGAGAGTCCCTCTTGGCCAAAAGACATAACTAATTCTAAATGCAGAAAAGCCTGCAGTTACACTCGAATGTATCTTATGTTATAAATCACTCTTAGCTTAACTACGTTGAAGAGGCAAGAAGTAAACTTAACTAAAATAAAAACACAAACGATTAAATAAAAAATTAAAATTTGTAGAATATATGAAATTATACTGTGTTGTTTGCTAAAGAGGATAAACTTATTTTTATGAAGTTAATAATCGTTCATGTTCTTTTGGTCGTTGGACCTGTATATATTGAGAGACGTACGTTTTATTGGGCGTTCTGGTTTTGGCTCGTATATAAAAAAGATGTTAAATTTGGTCTGTCAGATTCGTGATCCGTATGAGTAGAAGATGAAAAACCTAGGACCATCCGATCAGCGTAAATTTTTAATCTTGAACCGTCAGATGAATCTAAACCTATTTGTTTTACTTATTGACCACGAAGTTCCTGTTATTTACGTTTAGTACCCTTATATATAAACACCCAAACCCTAAGTTATTTCATTACTTCTCATTTCCAACGCCTCCTTCCTAATCTCTCTGCCTCACTCACTGAATCTTTCTTTCTTTCTGCAACCAAGCTACCTGGTTACTTTTAAGGAAAATGAAGTAGAAGAAATAGATAAAACCCTAACCTCTAAAATCCTAACCATCTCTTCAAAAAGTTTCTCTCTCGCAAAACTCACCTTCTGTAATTTCTACAATTTCTCTTTGTTTGGATTCGCTCTCAACTTCAGAAGCTGCTGCTAATGGAGATGTTGTTCTTAACCTCTTTGACTGCGTAGAAAGATTTCCCCATAGTTAGGGTTTCAGGAAAACAAATCTCTGTGTTGTTGATTTAATTTTCAGTTTCACAATGATGAACTAAGGTTTGGACATAACTATTTCTATCTCTCAAACCCTAGATTTTATTTTCATATCAAACGCTATTGATTATGATTTTGTTTTTGTTTTATTTTTCATCTTTGTTTCATCTCAAGCTCTACTCGAAATCTCAAAGGCTGTAGCTATTGTGTATTCTGTCGAGGTTTATTTTTATTGCTTCTGCAATCTTGATTGTTCTGTTTTGGATCTAATGTTTATTTGATATCTGGAATGTTTTATGGTGTTATTGTTTTGAGTGATTTAGGTATTTGACTCTACAGTAAATGCAACCAAGAAGTTTGGGGTTTTGTAGAATCTGATTGCAGGAAAATCATATTCCTAAGGAAGTATACAACTTATTTAAGTTTGATAATTTGGGTACCTATTTGAACGGGGGAACTTGCAGGTATAATACCAATTACAACTTGCAGGATACATTTTTTGTTTTGGGGGATTTTGGCAGGTCAAGTTGTATGATAAATCCCTTTTGGTTGCAGATGGAGAGATGGTTGAGGATACAACAGATGATATATTTTTGGAAGCTGGTGAATCTAATGTTGCACTCGTTGTTGTTTTGGATCCTTTCGAGTATGCTCCAATTTCTTTGGTTTTCAGGTTTATGTGAAATGTGAACAACTAAATCATTGAAATGAGTTATGTAGAGTTCTAAATTTCTGAATTTGTTGTATAAATAGTAACAGAATGTGATAGGTGAAAAAGCTTATTGTTGAATATGAGTTTGAATTGTTCTTAGGTTTAGAGATTATGTAAAAAATGGAATTGATTATCCTACAATTACGCGTGCATAGTTCAAGTAAAACCTTAACCTCTCTAGTTTCTTTTCAAGTAAGTCTTGTTCTTTGTTGGACTATTTCACATGCCTCATAACATTGGATCTTCTTTTCAAAACGAATTTCAGAGCTACAACACATGCAAATCTGGTAGTTCAAGTGCATAAATTGGGAATAGAAGTCTAGATGATACATGCGTTGCATAATTTCAGGCCATAAAGACTCTTTCAGATTGTGGACATGTAAAGAAGCTTTTCTCAGATATCTTAGCTTAACATAGACCATGGTTTACTTATGCTAAATTTCTTATGCTTGCAGGTTTGGACTGAATGGTGCTAATATAGATCTATGGGCTTCTGTCCAGTTGTGTTCAGTCTTCTATGCTTGACTTCGATCAAGGGTCTGCAGGTTGAGCTAAAACCTATTATCTGTCCAAAGGTCTGATATATCATTTGGTCTTTTTATTAATGTATTGCTTCCTGTTCTCCCAGATGGAGAAAAAGAAATGATTAAATAGTATTTTTTTCCTTCTATGTAAAAAGTGTAATTTTTTTAAGAAATGTTATAAATTGAATTATGTGATACAATAAAATTTAATTTTGTTCATAATTTCTTTGATATTAATTTTAATTAAATTTTGGAATTATCTAAATTATAATTTGTTTTTAATGAGCAAAAAAGTTTAATAGTTTAGAAATTTAAACATGCCAATTAAAATCTGAATTCCAAAATAATTTAGAAGCTCAAAAGCTTAATTCCAAAATAATTTAGAAGCTCAAAAGCTTAAGCAATTAATTTGAGTAAAAAATTTGATAGCTCAAAAGCTTAAGAAATCAACTTAAGACAAATCATAATTAGAAATCACTTGTAGCAAGCAAAATCATTTAATCGTTTAAAACTTTAGCCAAGCAACTTCAGACTAAGTTATTCCATGTATCTAGCAACTAGGTAGTTTAATAGCTCCTAAGTCACAAGTTGCTTCTAGACAGTAACAAATTTGGTACCTCAAAAGCTTGAGCAACCAACTTCAAGCCAATCAAAATCAGAAATCACTTTTAGCGAGCAAAATCATTTGATCGCTTAAAACTTTAACCAAGCAATTTCAGAAAGAGTTTCTCCATGTATCTATCAACTAAGTAGTTTACTTGCTTTAGAAAGATTGGTATATCTGAAACGATTGATATTTTACTTGCTATATTGGTTGGTCTAGATGTTAAGCAATCACAATTTTACTTGCTCCATGTTAGTTGGTCTAAATGTTAAGCAATGAGAAAAGTACCCGTTTTAGGTTAGTTGGTTTATTACTAGAGCGATTGCATGGTCGCTCAAGGCTTTGACATACATGGCTTTGGGCAACCAACGGAGCGAGTGCCACTTTTAGTCGCTATAGAAGTTATAGCGACTTAAAAGGGGCTTTAAGCGACTTAAAACGAGTTGTCGCTTAAACCCATTTTTTTGCAGTGAGATATTGCGCCAAATTGCTTAGATTAGCCTAAATTCATAGAGATAAATGCTTTAAATAAGTTAAACTTGAGTGGCTCTTGCGCCAGGTTATTTAGTGAGAACAATTCAAAGTGTGGCTCTTGCGCCTTTGATGATAATAGGAATTTCACCAGAGTAAACCCACAATGGGATGCTTTAGGGATTTTTATATTAAGAGAGATTGATTATTGATTTTGGTTCATAACATGTTTGATGACCGAAGATGAACTCTTTAACCAGTATTCTCATACATTTTCGCAATCTAAATTGTTTCCTGTTGTTAATTTAGTTTGTATTTATTTGAAATCATCTTAATTCCCCCTAATTACTTAAGTAATTGAAATAATTTGATAACACATATCTCCCCGTGGATCAAACTTTTCTTATTACTATACTATTATTTATAATTGTGAATTGAATAGACTTGAAATAATTTTGCTTGGCTGACAACCGACCAAATTTTGGTGCCGTTGCCAGGGAGGCCTAGCAGATTGTTTTTTTCTTTTTATTTTTTTATTTATAGTTTTTAATTTAGTTTTGAGAATTTTTTTTCACGTACTTATCTTCTGTCTCCTAAACCGAAACCGAAGCTTGTCGGGTTTCCACACATTGGAATTAAGTATCGAAGAGGGACTGTACTAAAAGATAAACCGGAAGACCAACAAGAGGAAGCAATGGGTGACGCAAACCGTATACTCAACAGTGGTGTATTCAAACAACATATACATTTGAGATTAAGACAGAGTTGATCCGTGAGCTAACAAAGTTTCATAGAATGACTAATGAGGATCCAAAAAAGCATCTAATGAATTTTCATAATATAGTCATGGCCATGCTACCAAAGGATACAGATGCAGATAAAGTTATGTTACGAGCTTTTCCATTTTCCTTGATGGACACTGCTAAAGAATGGTTGGACTATTTACCTTCTGGTAATGTCATAACTTGGAATGGTTTGAAGAAACTCTTTTTAGAAATATACTTTCTTGCATCAAAGGAAACTCAGATTCGGAAAGAGATTTGTGGCTAGCTGTCTGCATCATGAATTCAGTGATTTGTTGATCATCCAGTACTTCTACGAGGGACTTCAAGCAAGTGACATGAATCTTCTCTACGCTGCAGGTGGTGGTGCATTAGTAAACAAAATAGTACCTCAGGCTAGAGAGTTAATTGAGAAAATGGCAGCAAATTCTCAATAATTCTTAAGTCGTGGGTCAGAACCACTCGTCAGAAGATTCAACACCTTTCTACATAATTCAATACCACTGCAACTTTCGTGGTTTAGGCTTGTCCTGTAAGATTTTGATTTTCGAACCTAAAGAAAGTACCACAACAGTGCATTTGTTTTTCTTAGGAGTAATTTTTAGGTACTAACAATTGGCGACCACAGACGGAAATCAACCTCTCGGTCACGAAATCAGGTTCTTCAACCGTCTGAAAATCAATTCTTCAACTGTTTGAAAATAGATAGTTTTGTAATAGTGGTAAATAAAGTATCATTCGCTCGGACTTGTGAAGACTTATTTTAGACTTACTCTTAATTTATACTAGAAAATATATAAAAGATAATGACAAAATTACAAGGGACTGGGACTCAGAATTCCACCAATTTTCACATTCATGTGGTACAATTATTGATTCTTAACCATTTAAGCTCTTTTATGGACTCTTTTTGTTTGCCAAAGGTAGATTTTTAAAACATTGATTGTAAATCCTAAGCATGGACCATCAAAACACTTAAGCTAAGCATGACCCATCAAATTAAATGACAACTAATTAAGAAAAATCATGAAACAGTTAAAATAAGTGCAAAAAGTCATAAAGAATCGAATATAGTTACCAAACAAGTGTGGAAAATAGCTTCCTCCATTGTCCCAGTGATGGGGCTTAGCTCCTCATATTGAAAACACCCTCAAAAGATTGGTACATAGCTCAAAGTGTTTACAAATGATGAAAAAGAGTCAAAATAATAAAAACAGCGAGTTTGCAACGTTTATAAGCGTTACAGACTCACTGTTACAGAGGGAAAAGTGTTTCACTGAAGATAAATGTTACAAATGAAGATAAACGTTGCAAATTTAAAAGCTTTAGCAACAAAATCTTCAACCTTTTGGCCATGGAAACTTCAACCTTTTCGCAACGTTATCTTCATCTTCTTCATTACAGGAATTTTTCTGGATTTTGATTTTGCGCTTCTGGCCTCTCCAGACCCCCTCATATGCCTTCTACAATCCTCTCTATTTATACTAAGCCATTAGAATCAACCCAAAATCTTGTACTAATTCTCACAGACTTCTCTTTCTCACGGAAAAAATATTTCTTTATTTTTGATCCTGATTTTGTTCTCCCGGTGATATACTTGTTCCTTCTTTAAACGAACTCGATAATATTGTTTCATTGTTTGTCTCTAACATCTTTGCACAAGATAGATGAAATAAATCTCGACTATATTACTTCCCGAAATAAAACAGGGAGAATAAAGCTTGCGTGAAAGCATGCTTTTCTTTCCTATTTTAGTCTTCAAAACACAAACCTCTATTACAAATATGGCAGGGATATCTTATTTGTCTTATGTCCTTAAAATTCTTCCAAAATATTTTTTTCAAATCACGCAGAATAGTGGTAAGAATTCTTCGCCAAATTTGTTCTTTTGAAATTGAGAAGAATGAGGTGCTTGTATCTGAAGTGAAGGTGCCTTTAGCAATAGGGTGCCCTTATCCAAGTGAGAGGTGCCTTTAACATTTTTTCGAGCAAATTTTTTCCAAAAATGTTTATTCTCCAAAGATATCTACACACATTAAATACACAAATTAGTACAAAATAAATACTAACAATATATATTTTCGGGACTAATAAAGACACAAATATGTGTCTATCAAAAATAAGATGGATCTTATATCTAGTTTACTCATTAAACTCAATTCAGGCCTGGAAACCAATCTCAATTCTGGTGTTTCACTCCTCAAAGTTCTTTCACAAGAAAAAAAAAACAAAAACACCGACACTCCTCTTTCAAGCAGTGCTACTGAAAACGCCATGGATAGCTAAGCACCACCAAGTCTCTCAGATCTGATAAAAGACAAGAAACCTTGGGTTAAATACAAACAGATAGGGCTACTAATGAGAAGGAAATACTCGCTCCTCTCAAGACTCGAATGGAGCAACCACCTCTAGAGCAACACAAGTATCATATGGAACAAGCCAGAAATGCCTCCAAAGTTATTGTTGATGCTAACACGTCTAGGTCCCACGTCCAAAGAAATAAAAGATAAGTTCTTCGAGCCCCTGATATGGTACCAGTAATCAGTCAACAACAGAATTTCAACACCAGTGGAGTTCTGGAAAGTCCCTATAAAAATCGTAAAAAGAAAGATGAATCCAACCAACGTTCATGATGCTACCAACGTCAGCACATCCAGAATCAACATCTGATGCGATGACGAGGTTTTCATTCAAAGAAATCAACCAAGGATCCATAGACCAAACTTATTCATTCATAAGGGTCTAGAGAGACCACTAGCACTACCATTTTGTCGCCAGGAACTTCTGCTACCACTTCATCAGCAACAACCATGTAGATCCAGACTATGACATGGTTCTGGGATGTTCGTGAATCCACATAAACATGGAAAGGCTTGACGCATCCCTGGAGAAATCGTTACCAAGGGACCCACCTGTAGGCTCCAACAAGCCAGCAGACCCTAAATATTGCTCACCTTCAGAACATCACCAAACAACAGATCTGGACGCTAAACAATTGCATAGAGGAGAGGTGATGTTGTATGCCCGTGGATTTCGTCTACAAGTAAGTCTTGTTTAACAATTTTATTTACAACCCGTTTTCCCACGTCCCATTAAGGCTTGGGGACTTGACTCGAGTATCAACCTCATCGTGCTTTGTCGATGTGAATGGGAAGATGATCCTTTTCAGAAGTTTATCGAATGGATAGGGGTCGTCTCTACTGAGGATGTTAAATCCAATAACCCAATCATCCTTAAGACTTGTCATCAACCTGAGATACCAAACCCAACCCTTTCCAAATCGGAGACATTACTGCCTCCCTTGGAGAAAATCCATATCTGATCAATAAAACTATATTAGGTGGATACTATAAACTCGTTAATACTGATAAGCCAACAGGGGTAGTCGTACATGGAAAGTGGCTTAAAGCTGTCAAGGCTTAAGCACTCCACCACCCCTGACAAAGCTATCAAGGCTTAAGCACCTCGCCGCCCCTAGTAATATTTCCCTGTTTTTTACGCAATATTTGTAATTCCTCCAAAATGTTTGAAATATCTTGCATTCATACTTAGGATTTCAGTTTATTAAACAAAGTATTATTTCTCTCTCTAGAAAATTCTTTGCAAACCATTCAAAATCTACCTACTCAAAATCCCAAAATAAAACCACCGAAAAATTGGGTATCTCAAAAACACATAAAAATCCTCAAAACCTACTACTTAGAAAGGATCTTTGAAGATTGATTCAGCGCCATCATCATATGCTCTCTCCACCTGTGCAAAGGCTTCGGTTGTAAGCCTCAACTCCTGGGATAGTCTTTCAACATCGTCTCTAGTCAACTGCTTCTAAGCCAGGAGACACGTCTATTTCCTTCAAGTCCTCCTGAATGGCTCTCGTATAACGAAGAAGCCATCCAACGCCAAGCTTATCCGTCTCATCTTCCTCAAAGATTCAGATCTTTTCAAACTTGAAGTCAAAGTCAACTTCAGCGTTCAGATATTCAATTGGTGCAGTTTTTATCGCATTGGCATCCTACACGACGACACCACTTCAAGAATCATCTTCAGCAGCTGCATCTGAAGAACCACGTAAACAACACTCGAGGACTGAAGATTTACACGATCTCCCCTCACTATCAAGAACCTCTCCAACACAGAAAATACGGTCAACCGAGGAGTCATAACTTTGACGAAGTCCTCCATTCTCTAAAGACACTACATCTTCACATCTCCCCATCTACGTCGTCAGATCTAATAAGCGCCTGCAACCAATGACGAGGCTGAGACGCATCCCAAATCTACTTAATAAAATGCAACTTCAGTAACCAAAGAGAAGTATGACAGGGGACTGTTCAATGTATCCCATCCCCTATGACAATCAAGGATTCATAAGATAGCTTGAGAGACGCCTCCGGGAATATAGTTTTTGAATACATCCGTTGCATCACGTCGGAAATAATACATCTTTCAGCTCATCCTCTTCCCCTCGACTTTTCCAGAGGACTTCGCCTATATGAGTGTTCTAAGCATACCAACATCATATTCAAAAGGGTAAAACAAGCTTATGATCCAAAGGGTCAGGATATACACAATTTCATTCAGTCAATGCTCACGAAAACGTCCCAGTTGCGACTCAACATCCCAGGAACCAACGAGGGCTCCAACTTCAATTCAAGTTCTTGCTCCAGCCTTAGCGCGACAAAGAAAACAACAACAATATGAGATATTAACCTTCATGGCTTCCCTTGCCTGATCAGACCCTAGAGGCATGGACTCATGGCGATACTATCAAATCATCCCTCGTCTAGTAGCAGGCCAAAGTAGCTACACCTGGGGACTAAAGGATTCTTCAGTTGTAGAGATTTAACGCAGTCACCTCCTTCGACCAGAGTATTTGATCAACAACGGTAGTAGCAATAAGACCCCGTACTCGCATCATCCTGAAAAGGTAACACTTACATCTAATCGGGTCTACCTTCACCTCTTCTACAATAGAGCCTTGTCCCTCATATGAGGATAGATGCTGGAATACCCTATCACAACATCTGGGGAAATATGAACCCCATCCCCACCAGAAGTAGGCACCTGAAGTGGGTACGACATTATTCACCCATGTATGTCACAAACCAGTCAACACTATCTCTCTGCCTATTGAATGAAAATCTCTTGGATGTTCCACACTTGGGGACTTGATCTTATTGGGAAGATCAATTCAAATATGTCACCACTAAGGGAAACAAAATATCGTCAACAGAGCATTTGTACATCGGTACCTCCACATTCTCTTCTTACCTAATCACGTCCATAGCATGGGGACTTCGCCTCTGTTGTTTCTGCTACTAATTTCAACCACTGATCAACTATGGAAGACACGATGATTTCGGAATTCTCAAGGTGACAACACTAATTCCCCTTATGCTCCAAGTAAGCCCTAAACAGACAGTACTCGTGGTCATGTTCTCAACTATCACTGGTAACGAGGCATCCACATCATCTCAAGAACAATGAACACTCGATAGGCCTGGCCACTTCAGATTCATGCTTCTCCTCTCAACATCTGGAATATGGCCTTATAAGCTAATGTTAGGAATTCATCTTCTTCAGAAACATGGCTATGGAAGTAAAGTATATGGAATATAAAAATTTAGGGTTTTGATTTGGTGAGTCTTCTCTGTTCAACTAGATCCTCCACATCTCTCAGAAACCCGGTTTCTCAAAACCTCACACTATCAGAAACTCACCATCCATGAAACCTTCAACATCTATGAAGCCTTCAAACTCCATGAGGTCTTCAATATCTATGAAACTTTCGCCTTCATGAAGCGTTTGCTTTTTTTTTTTACCATTTACCTTAGGATCCCTGTATCTTATGAGGTCCCCACCTACTTCTCAGAGCATCACATCCTATTGGAAATCTTAAGAAGCCCACATCCTCACGACATCACTTACCATCATGAGCTCTCCAATTCGTCGTTACTACTCCTTTTGTCACACCTGCATTCTATGAACTGGGAAGTCGACAACCATCGGTGGGGAATAGAGCAAATCATCATCAACAAAAAGTGTTCATCTATATCTCTGCCACAACATACTAAAAAGGCGCGTCAATCGAATCTACGGGCTAAGAGATGTGACTCTTTCCCTATACATAGTCTGAAAATTTGCATGAGATTACAAATTACAAATGTACAGGCATGGTTGACTGACCACACTAGCTTCAAATTAGGTGATTCTTTTTGCATATGATAGATTAATCTCTTAGCTTCAAAAGTTGGGGTAAAATGTCAGAAACAGATATCATATGAAGATTTTAAGGCTCCTGGAACGAATGTGCGAAAACTAGGGTCTCCCTACGGGATTCAATAAAATCAGCCTCAGAGAGACCTCATCCACCTACAGGTCCACATCTACTCGAAGAGACATTCACCTCAAATTTTACGTCATCTCCTAAGATATTTCACGAAATCAGAAAACATCATCAACTTCATGTCATTATTGTTTCGTTGTTGCAACCCTTGTTGTGTTAACTTCTGATACTGCTACTGCGAGTCCAGTTACTCAGTACTTCTCTTAATACAAGAAGAAATCGACGTATCTTCCGTACTTCAAGACTTGATGCGCTCGAATCTATGATAAAAATATTGGAGCCCACTGCCATCCTTATCCGCAACTTCAGTCTATCATCAACTCCTCATGATGCCTTATATTATTTTCAATCTCGCTACCACGGGCTACAACTTCAGGCTTCATCTATGGATGTTCATCTCATGTCTATGCTGACGTCATCACTAGCACCAAGCATTGCATCAAATATTAAGCCTTGGAGTCTGTTGCTTGCCCACAAGAGAATCTAAGTTTGCGCCAATGACATTTCCTAGAGAAAATTAATCTAAGTAACTACTCTAAAACTGAGTTTCAAATTTTGAATATTTTATGTCTTACTGTCACCATCTAGTGTTTACCACGAAACACATTATCGTTTCACGCTAAGCAGGGGACTTAATGTTGATAGTGAGTTTTTGATGGAGGGAGATTTATGAGAAATAAATCTATTATTTTATTATTATTATTTATATTTTATTAATTTTTAGTAGAAAAATAATTAATTTTCGAATTTATTATTTAGGGTAGTTTTAGAAGAGTCTAGAAGTTTATTTTAAGAGTTTTAATAAGTTAGGAAAGTTGCCTAAAGGTAGTAGATACCTTGGGAAACAAGTTATAAGTTTTTGATAAGTTTAGGGTTTGTTTAGTAGGAGTTATCTATATAAGAAGCTCCAAAAACGACAATTAGGGGAGTTTTTGATTAATTAAAATTATTTTATTTTCATTAAACTTGTTGAATTTATTGATTATGATTTTTATTCATAGTTGGGTTTACCCGAAGTCTGAATACTGATCTCATATCTATAGTCGTTATTCGTAGTGAATTAATGAAGTCTAGATAACCCCATAGATTTTAGGATATTTCTTTGAATATCAACTAATTTCTATCCATTTCTACCCATTCTACCAGTTACCTTTCAATAATTCTATTCCGCTGCGGTTATTATCATCTTTACACGCTTCCGATCTGTATCAGTTTTTGATAAGGGAAAATCTTGTAAATTCTCCTCTGAGCCTGTATCAGAGTCATATCTATAAATATATATAAATATGACTTCACCAGCTTGACTCTGTATGACCTTGTATCAGAGTCACAAATTAATTAAGATATTTCCCACTAATACTAACAAGTAATATAGCGGTAGTAAGAATTGTTCCCTCGAAGAGCTGTGAATTGTTATTTATTTTCAACTTCTTATGTAACCAAAAGGGGGGAATTATGAAATTAATAAAGTAAGATAACTAATGAAATAAAAGCGAAATAAATAAATATTGATATCCGGGTGAGAAAATACTGGTTAAGGATTTCATCTTTCATTACCAATCATGATCCTCAATCGAGTAGAATCATCATCTGTTCTCTTTTCGTACCACTAACTCTAAAGTATCCCCAATCGGTGTAATACTTCGTTACACCTCTAAATATCTACACATACTGTAATTGCTAATATCTGAATTCTTTTCCACCAAATAACCTAGTGCTTATCGCTAAGAGATTCAACTTGAGGAAAACATTAATATGTGAAAGACGAGTTATTCATAGGCAATACATCACACTTATCGTGGCATATTCAACCTAGGCCAAGCTTTACTCGAGACTTCCTTCACGATTCGCACCGCTAGTGATCACAAATTGCTACTTGTTGATAAGGTTCCTTATAGAATTACCTAAGAACCCTAACTAGCTATAGAAAATCTCCCGAACTTATTTAATTTGCAACTTAAACATTCAAGAGAACCAATCATATTATATGAACAGAATCACATTATTGTTATATATACACCATAAAACATGAACGATAAAAAGAGATCTTGAATATTGATAATAAACAGCCAGATTGATTCATATGTTTAGGACTTCCAACTACATCCCCAACCAATAAAATATTTAGTTAACCATAGGTTTACTAAAACCCATGGAAAATATATAAAAAAGAATGTTCCCCCTAAGGGGAAAACCCTAGGTTTTTGATGTAGAAAATGTGATATGAGAGGTAGAAGATAAAAGATTACTTAAAAATATCTTATTTGAGCCTTGGATGTTTTCTTTTATATCCTTTAAGCTTGGCCCTCAAGTTTCCTCTCTTTTTAGGATTTAGAATCCTTTCGGGAACGTGCATACACAATTTAGAAGTCAATTCCGCGTCCACGTATGTCCCAGGTTCGGCTAATTTGATTGGAACACTAACCAGTTAAAACATTCTCTTGTAGACTCTTCGAAAATATTGATTTTTATACTTTAGGTTCGGCTGATTCGTGGTGGTGAATTATCAACTGCACTTCTCTCTGTACACTCAATTCTTTCAAGCTTGTCTTCCCCATAACTTCTTCATACAAGCTCGGAACGACCTCATTCTTTTTGCGTGGGCTTATTATTTTAATTAAATTCAAGATAGAGTGAAGAAATCTTGGATTTGAATGAGTTCTATTTGACCTTGATCTTCCTTTATTTGTAGCACTTTATTCCTTGTTCATTTCGTGTTGTGATGAACTTCTTTCTTTTTCTTTGGTTGAATCCACTTTAAAACTCCAAAGAAACTTATAAGAAAACAAAATCAAAGCATAATGATATGAAAAGTAACAAGAAAGCGATGAGTTAGAGTATCAAACTAATGCAAATAATGCACCTATCAGCTAAGCAGGGGACTTATTGTTGATGGTGAGCTTTTGATAAGGGAAAATCTTGTAAATTCGCCTCTAACCCTGTATCAGAGTCATATCTATAAGTATATGTGCTAGGTCTTCACCAACTTGACTGTCGATATCATATATATATTTATGGAGTATTTCAGTACGTGTACTATACTCACTTCTATCATACTGATTGGACAGCTCCTAGATGGATTGACCGCTAGTGTAGAGAAAAATTGTCCTCAGGGTTGTTGATAGTGGATTTTTGACAAGGGAAAAAATTGTAATATCGCCTCTACTCAACTATAAAGACATAAAATAAATATATATGTATAAACGTTCTGACCTGGAATCAGAATTATGGATACGTATTTCTGTCTCATATTCCGTAAGAGAATTGGGAATATGTATTCATCTCATGGCTACATTAATCCTATAGATATTTTATATATGTATGCGCCCCTAAAATTTCATGTCTTTACTTGGCTAAACCATCTTTATTTCATGTGATTCCATGTAAACCATCCGCATTAATCAGAACACGCTGATTATGCAAAATTACGAAAATTCAGAGTAAGCTATTATGCCATCCCTGAATGAAGACACTAATTAAATGTATAACATCTAAATGCAGAGTCGTATTGAACATTGCTTCGAGTCGCAAAGCTTAATTCCTTGAACATGTTGCATACACACTTTATAAATACAATATCGTCCAAACATAATTCCAACACTAGATCTCATGAAAACAAGGAGCCCTAAGAAGGCCATAGGCATGGCCACAACACTGGAAAGTACCGATGCTAGTAGCGCGTAGGCCATGGCCACGGTGCTGGCAACGCCTAGGCCGTGGCCACGACCATGACCAACCTTGCCAGCGCCAGCGCCATCACCATCATTTGTTGCTCCCACCAACGTCCTTATCTGTTGCTTCCTCCAACGTCCTTATATCTTGATCCCACCGACTCCATCACTTGTTGCTCTCAGTGCCAGCGACATAACCGGCTGTCGCCGCGACACCAACCCTGCCAGCACTTGGCCATGGTCGTTGTTGTTGCTACCAACCTTGGACGTTGTTGTTGCCTTATAAGTGTCTAAAACACCTTATTTTATAATCTATTGTTTATGCTTTCTTCGATTTTTTTCTTGTAAATTATGTATTTTACACTTGTTTTTGAGTTTTATAGGTAATTTGGAGTCATGAGAAGCAAAAGAAGAGAAATAGCATCTCAAGGAATTTCTCGGAGTCATTGGGTGTTAATGGGTGTAAAGCTAAAAGCACACAAGTCTCAGTGGTTTGGAAAACAGAAATTACTAGGGGCATCTGGTTTTACAAAGCAACTCAAAGAATTACTAAGGGGAAACCAATTGTTCTAATAAAAATTGCTACAGGGAGTCAATGTTAAGGCAGACTACCCTTGTGCTCAGGCCACCACCATCATTTTACAAACTACATTCAAGGGGCAGTCGAGTGATGAGCTTTAGAATAGTGGTAAGTAAAGTGTTCGATTCTCGAACTTGTGAAGGTAATGATTATAGAAAATAATGGACTTAGTCTAATTAATTAAAAATCAGGAAAATAAACTAGAGATGATTTTTAGAATATATGGAGAAAACCAGGAATCAAGATTCAGTTATTTCTAACAATTTATGTGATTAATCATGCAATTCTTTTAAATAAATTAAACTCAAATATTGCCAAAATAGGTTTTATGCAAACAAGTAGAGGTAAATCACAAGCATGGGACATCAGAGGTTGTCAACCCAGCATGACCCATCAAATAAAAACACCACTACTGAATGAAAACCGTTTTTCTATTTCGAAACTATGCAATTTTAACAAGTAAAGAATTGTAAATAATTAATTAAAAATAGACTTACCACATAAAATTGAGAGAAAAACCTCCTCCATCATCCCAGTAAATAAACTTATCTCATGGTGAAGAAAACTTTCTCAAAAGATCTTTTCATTGCTCAAAAAGTTGATTACAAGGTGAAAGAATAGTGCAACAGCTGAATAGATACGTATATAAATGTCACAGAACAGGGTTCAGCCGTCACAGAAAGGGTTCTAAGCAACAAAGGTTTAAAAGCTAAGGCAACAGGAGCAGTTTGAATCAGCAACACTTGTGGACGTTGCTGTGTTGTCTTCTCAGTCGGTGGTAGATGAAGAACAGCACCGGCGGTGCAACAGCAGTGACCGGCGGTGATCGGAAGTGGCCGGAAATTGACGGAATTGATCTCTAGGGCTGCGTGATAATTTCTCTTGGCTTCTCTTCATATATATAGGCTTTACAAACCCTAGGGAGAGTTCTAAACCTAATATAACTCTCCAAAACTCTCCAAAATCTTCCCAAATCCGAATCAAACATGGAGTCCTTTTTCCGGCCGGATACACTCCGGGAAACTCGTAAAATTGGTTGTGTGGGTCTTGTATCAATCTCTTCTATCTTGTGGGACACTTTGGAGCCGAAAAAAACACAAAAATTACGCGAGAATCGTACACAACAGCTTCTCCCGTTTTCCCGATGAGTTGGCCCTATCCAGCCGAGTTGACCCGCTGAGTTGGCCCGATCCAACTCAGCCCGATCCAAGGGTGTCTCTTAACCATTTTTGGGTTGCCAATAACACTTGTCCTTGGGTGCCTTTATCACTTTTTAGCCAATTTTTTCCACAAATCTTTATTCTTCTAATGTACCTACAAAAGCATAAAAACACGTAATATTTGCAAAATCGAATACTAACTTAATAGGAACTAAGGTGCAATTTAGACACTAAAATGTGTCTATCAAATACCCCCAAACTTACTATTTTGCTATTCCTCGAGCAAAGTACTCTAAAAATAAAGTAAAAATCCTAACTCACTTTCGCAGGAATCGCGACCACATTTAGCATATGCAGCAAGCCGTTAAACCCCTAGGTTTCCCTAGTGGACGAGTTTTGTCTCGTGAGGGTTTACAAGAGGTATACCGACAAAACCTGGATTTGGATCTTAGCAACACGTGAACGATGAAGGGTAAACACTAAACAAGCTAGTTAGTTGGCTACTCAGATATTCGTCTATAGGGACCATTACCCTTTATGGATCCAATCACTGTACACGAGTGTTAACTCAAGCATACTAAAATTCATATCTAAGACATCAGAGTTCTACTCAGACAGTTATCTAACCACCCATCACATGAAAAGACTTATAAGATGAAAGTAGACTGTAGAAGATCGCAAATGTTGACCAAGGCGAACGATGTGTCCCATATCTGTCTGAAGGTCAGTACCGAGATGAAACCTAGTGTGTCGAGATACTCCCCATTTATTTTCAACGGTTACTACTAACTAAAATATTTACAAGTTCCCATGTATCCTGCGTTCCACGCTTGCTTAGGCGACGGAGACAGGGAGAACTTTAAAATACCAAATACTTTTTTTTTTTCAAATTTTTTTTCTAACTTTTTTCCATTTTTTTTTTTTTTTTTTCTTTTTTTTTTCTGACACCTAATACATGTGTGTTCCCATGGACCCTGCATTCCACGCTTGCTTAGGCGACGGAGACAGGGGGACCACACACATAACTCTAAAACACTAACGTATTATTCATGTGGGGCATGATCTCAACACACTAATTGTCATTCCAGTGCTAATTAACATGTCGATGCTAGGACCCACCAATACTCTCAAAGAAACACAAAATTGCAAATAATAAAACAGAACGTGATGTGGTGGTGACAACTATCATGTTATTTCTAACACCTGAAATCTGTCTCCTTTATGAATAGACCATCTAGCTGGGCACACCAATCCTTATAGCAAAATGGCTAAGTTTCCATCTACCTAGAGTGGTTAGTGTCACCCTGAATTGTTCACATGCTTCTAAATTCCAAATCTTAGTAATCCTAAGAAGTCTCCCAATACCCCCAAACTTAAATTAAACAGTGTCCTCAATGTTTCTAAACACTGCACGGAAAGGAATTAGGGAAAGATATTACCGTGTCGCATGAGCATAAGTTACCTCCTTAAATCATATAGCAATAATCGGAACAACTGTGGATCATCTGAATCAAATAGTGTTATCCACAATAGAAGGAAACAACAGCAAGCTACGAAGATAAACAATCTGAACACACTTTGATCCCTATCTAGGTAAACCACATCGACCAGAGGATGGGTTTTTGGCAACTGAACTTTTTTCTGAACAGGAGGATCATTGGATCTAGCTCGAAGATGATCTTGTACAATGGCAGACGTGCATATGTCAGGTCCCAAGCTAGGGACCTTCCTAAGAGTTAATGGTATAACACATGGAGAATGATAGTCACCCCCAAACTTAGAGTTTTCAGTGTCTCTAGATAGACTAATAACAATTTCCCTTATTTCCGGATCGTCAGATTCTCGAAAATAGTCAATTGCTTCTTCTAAATTACAATCTGGTGGTGCAGAACCTAACAAAGTGCTTACTTCATTAATAACACTATCATTATCGTCATCAATTCTATAGTTGGCTAGGAATTTCTCTAACGGGTCTTCTATCAAAGTGTTTGGTAATGACTCCTGAACTGGGGTCTCTATCATGTTGACGGTTTCTAAGGTGGGGTCATCTAACTCAGGTGGTTGATTAATAATGTTGAAGATATTCAGCTCAATAGTCATGTTACCAAAAGACAAGTTCATAACACCGTTACGACAGTTAATGATCGCATTAGATGTTGCTAAGAATGGGCGACCTAGTATAACCGGTATATGATTCTCTGGATCAGGCACATGTCTGGTATCAAGCACAACGAAGTCCACTGGGTAAATAAATTTATCCACTTCAATCAAAACATCCTCTATGACACCACGAGGAATTTTTACATACCTATCAGCTAACTGCAAAGTCATCTGAGTCGGTTTCAAATCGCCTAGTCCTAGCTGGAGGTACACATGGTACGGCAGTAAGTTCACACTGGCTCCTAAATCGAGTAAGGCTCTTTCTACCCGGTAGTTTCCTATTGTGCAAGCTATGGTTGGGGAACCTGGGTCTTTGTACTTAAGGGCCGTACTACTCTGTATAATTGAACTTACATGACTAGCTAGAAAAGCTTTCTTATGTACGCTAAGTTTTCGCTTTCGCGTACACATGTCCTTAAGAAACTTGGAATAAGCAGGAATCTGCCTAATTGCATCTAATAATGGAAGGTTGATCGTGACTTTCTTAAAAACTTCCATTATTTCATTAAAATTGGATTCCTTCCTAGTAGGTGCTAACAACCTTGGGTATGGGGCTCTAGGCATGAAATCGGTTCTCTGAGGGGTTGCCTCAGGCTCGTCAGAGACTTTATCAGTCTCTTCAACTATTGGGTCAGGGTGAACTACAGTTTGTTCACTATCATGCCTAGTTACCTTGTTATCCACTACCTTACCATTCCTAAGGGTACTAATTGCATTCACATGACTGGATGATTTCTCACCAGTCGACATTTCATTGACTCCTCTAGGATTGGGTTCGGGTTGACTAGGGAACCTACCAGGTTCTCGCTCTCTCAGAGCTGCAGCAATGTCACTAACTGAGGTTTGTAAACTAGAAATAGCTCTTTCTATGCTCTGGAATCTCTGCTCATACTTATCGTCATTGCTGGGCTGAGTTGGACCAGCCGAATTCTTATAACTGAAGCCTGGAGGACCTTTAGCATTACTAAACTGACCTTGAGCCTGGCCTTTCGACCAGGAAAGGTTCGGGTGGTTTCTCCAGCCAGGGTTATAAGATTCTGAATATGGGTCGAACTTTCTCTGGTTATCAAATCTAGTGTTATTATAAAGAGCAAAAGCCTGCTCTTCGAATTGGTTGGGCTCTGAACTACTAGCTTGATTCATTTCGACTAGTTCTAGCCTTCTAGATAAGGCTTCTATTTGGGCCTTTGGATCAAAAGATCCTTCTACCCTATTAACATTTCCTCTTCCTAGAAGAATTGTTCTTTTTGTCTCCCTACTGCTCTCCCACTGCTGGGTCTTCTCGGCGATGTCACTTAAAAGTTTCATCGCCTCAGCAGTAGTCTTACTGTCGAACCCTCCGGTTGACAAAGACTCGACCAAGGTTATAGATGCGTAGTCCAAACCCTCATAAAGGATCTGAACTAGCCTTAACTCCTCTATTCCGTGGTCTGGGCATTTGGACAATAAGTCATTGAACCTTTCTACATACACATACAGAGACTCTCCTTCTAGCTGGGAAAACGTGCATATTTTCTGCCTAACAGACAAAATTTTGTTCCTAGGGAAGAACTTCTGAATAAAAGCTGAAGTAAGTTGGGCATAGGTTTCAACTGAATGAGGAGCCAAGCTGTATAACCACGACTTGGCTTTGTCTCTTAGTGAAAAGGGAAATAGTCTAAGTTTAATAGACTCGTTATTCAAGTCTCTAATCCTGATTGTGCTACATATTTCCTCGAATTCCCTAACATGAAAATAGGGATTTTTGTTTTCTTTCCCTAAGAATAATGGAAGCATCTGGATGATTCCTGGTTTCAGTTCATAGCTCGCTTCAGTAGCGGCTAACTTAATGCACGATGGACGTGAGGTCCGGGTCGGATTCAACAAATCCTTCAGAGATGTCATTGGTGACACGGTCTCGGGAGTGACTAGTTCACTCTCAGTTGGCTTCTCAAGGTTAAGGTGAACTACAAGTCTTCCACTAATTAACCTACCTTGAGGGTCTCTATCCCAAGTTCGCCTTAAGGGCGTTCTTGGCATGCAAAAATTAAATCCTAACAAGAAATTAATCAAACACAATCGTGCCCTGACTCAACCAAATCAAAACCTAAATCTAGCAAACAACAAGCATGATGGCTCCACTTAGATTGTTTCTAGACCAGCTTCTATTCTTTCAAAAAGTAACTGGTTACAATTTTAGCAAACCTCTTAGAACGATCTCAATTAGATTAAGTCGAAGAGAAACAGGATAAGCTCTAAGGAGCTTTGATAACCCTGTCTCTTTGGCACTTTTCCCTGGGTTACAAGGCGGCTCTAATCAACTTAAAATAATCATCCTGAACTTCGAGTTAGGCTAATAAGGTAACCCGTACAGTCCTTTTGAACGATTTTCCAATAAGCTCGATACCCTATAGGTCTCTTTCTAGTCAAGATTTTAGGCTTAGGTTCGCGTAGGTTTCGTTTTCCTAAGGCGGGCAAGAAGGAGACGGTGATGAAATCCGAAACCTTATCTTATATGGCCAGGCCTTGCCCTTTACTATGCAAAAATTAAAGTTCGTATTCAGTCCTCAACATATATGCATACAAAGGCGTCCAGAAAACCCACTGACAGGAGATTCGTGGGTTGGTCGAAGTTTACCTCCCGTACCAGACGGGCGATGAACCGTTGAAGTCGACTCGGGCCACTAATATCCTTTTCAATAGTGTGCGAACCCGAGGGGCCGAGACAATATCGTAATTGTCGTCCTTCCCTGCACACAGTTTGATATTTAAAACTACCCTTCCGTAGGGTTTAAAAATAATAAAATGTCCAAAAATGTCCAAAAGAAAGTCCAAAAAGTGTCCGAAAATAAAAGAAAAATTACAGAAATAATAAAAACCCTAATACAATTTTCTAAACTAATTAAAACTATTTAAAATAAACTAAAAATCTAATTAAGAAAAATAAAATCTTCGATCTTCTTTTTCGTTCTTTAAGCTTTTCCCTTTAACTCCAAGTCTTTAGCTTTAATTCCAAAACTTTGGGTTACTTTCTTTTCGATCCAAAATCCAACCTGTAGCAAAAAGAGAAATACCGAAAGAAACCTAAAATAGAACAAAGTAAAATAATAAAACTAAAAATAAAAACCTAAAAATAAATCTAAAACCCTAAACCTAAAAACAAGTCCGCGTCGGCAGCCAAAAATTGATGAGCTTTAGAATAGTGGTAAGTAAAGTGTTCGATTCTCGAACTTGTGAAGGTAATGATTCTAGAAAAT
>JAJJMC010003557.1:1904668-2036652 GCA_023531435.1 Papaver californicum
CCCGGGCTCCCTGTATAATAGGAATGGTCGATATTTCATCGATTTGGGTTCTGGAGAACAGATTCCTAATGATGGAAGTATTCCAGGAAAGGGTTTCTTGATCAATGATCTCACTAACCCAGGTAAGGCCGGAATTTCTTTGGTTTTCAGTTATTTCCTCTACTTTCATACTTTTTAGCCAGTTATAGTCCCAAATCTTAACTTGGGTACCATCTCCGATGGACCAGAAGTGGTGATCCCGGATAATGCCTAATCCCTTACGGATACCTCTCCAAATCCAAGTATCCCTTACGTTTTTTTGAACGTCGAGGGGGGCTAGAGTTGGAAAAATAACGGGCTTTCAGAACCCTTGCCCATAGATCGGTTTCATTGTGAATGAGTCTCCAGGCAAGTTTAGTGAGCATGGATTCATTAAATCGGATCAAATTTTTGAAGCCAAGGCCTCCCATGCTCTTTGGCTGGCAAAGAGATTCCCAAGCTTCCATCGAGTGGCCTCTAACATTGCCTTTCCCAGTGTTCCAGAAATTCCTTTGGATTTTGTCCATGGAGTTTATAGATTTTTTAGGCATTTCGAGGCATCCCATCTGGAAGTTGGGAAGAGTATTTATAACCGATTGGATCATGGTAGCTCTTCCGGCTTGGTTGGATTGCCATACTCTTCAGGATGGAATCAAAGGTGAGGGTTTTAGCTTTTTTCCGGAACAGAAGAAAGCCTAGGTATTTCTCTTCTTCCGTCATTCTGGGCATATCAAGCCAGACCCTTATCGCTTCTTGAAAACCCTCCTCGATATTCTTACTGCAGAAAATTCCGGATTTGTTGAAATTGATGCACTGGCCATTCGACTGGCTAAATTCCTCTAGAATGGAAAGAAGATTATTTACTTCCAACTGATTTGCTTCGATGAAGACAAGGCAGTCATCAGCGAAATCCAACTCCTTTTATATCTATACCTAAATCTAGGTCGAGCTGTTCCTCTTCTCTCCTATTCAAAACAGCGACTAAGGCTAGATGTCATGCCAATGATTTTTCACGCCGGCAAGCTCAAATATGACGGTTTTGTTCGAGTCTGAGATGAAGACGAGTTGATTATCGGTCAAGAACATGGCAAGCATTCAGGTTATGGTTCAGTGGAGAGGCGAGTGTTGCTGGCAGAGAACAAACAGAGGACAATGTGTGAGATCGAGAATCAGGAAGTTTTGAGAAGAAGAAAAGAAGAAAAGAAGAAAAGAAGAAAACCAGCGAGAATAGATAGGATTCGATGTGTTGGCAGAAGTGGGTACCAGTGATTCTTGCTGTTGGAAGTCGCTGATGTGGTTGTGGTATCGGGTTTCAATCGATTATTGGTGGTGAGTTGCAGTGAGAAGATGGATATGAAGAATTTGTTGAGTGAATTGATGCTGTATATTTTGTGCTTTGTTTATGGACGAATCTTAGATGGGTTTGCTCGACATTTTAGAAGAGATTGAAATCAAGAGAAGGCATCAGCGAAGAGAAGGTTTAGCCGAGAAGAATTCCATGGGGTTTTAGCAGAATGGGCAAGAATGAACAAGAAATGGTGGATCTGGTTTGTGAATGGCAGAGAAGATATGTTTGAGCTGATGGTGGTAGAGATAGATTTGAACAGAGAATTGGAGCTGGTTTGAGTTGTTTGGTTGCTGCTATGGGTTTGAATGAATAAGAGAACGGGCGGGAAGCGATAGATGGCACCCTCTTGCACGGACTCTTTCTCCCTCATATTGCAGGGAATTGAAGGACGTGCTGCCATTCAAATCAGTTGAGGAAAGATGGGTAATGGCTGAATCAGATGGAATTTGAGCCGAGAGAATGGAATTGATTTAGCTGCCGAGAACAGTGAAAGAAATAGAAGGATGGATGTGTGATGAATGGTTGTTTGAATTGAATGGATTGTTTGTGTTGAATTCATGCTTTGCAGGGAAGGAGAACTAATTGGCAAAGAACATAAGCAGCCAGTACCTAACCCTCATCAGCTGGCTAGACGTGCTCAATGTGTCTGATAATAGGTCTGAACCACTGCCAATCTAAGTTTCACAAGGCTAGCTATGAGTTTGATGGTTCGTTGCCAAGTGTTAGGACAGTTTTTGAAGCCGAGTGAAAGAAGGGAGAATTGGTACGAGTCTGTGATAATTTTGGGTTTTGTTTTGTGCCGGAAAATCAGCCAAGAATAGATGCAACTGCCGTTGGTTATTGGTGATAAATGGCTGAGATTTATAGTTATTCAGAGTTCTTATAGGACAAGGAAGGATGGGTTTCAATCCAATACGACATAGCAGGAGTAGAGATGCTATAAAAGGGACGCAAAATACCAAAGAAATATATCCCATACTCCTCACGTCTGTGTTGCACCACCAACAGAGAGGAGCTCTCTTCTCCTCTCCAACCCCTTCCATCATCACCTGCATACACCCAACAGTTCCACCATCCATACCAGGCTAGCAACAGTTGCATACGTCTACAACATTTGAGAGCTTTTCACAACCATCTCCAGTGCCGTAGTTGTAGTGCAAGACATCACCGGGCCACAGTCCAGCACCACAACACCACTAGCTCATACCATTCCGTTCCACCTGCTTTTGCTTGGTTTAGTTGTTTTTAATCCTAGTTTTATATATTTTTTTTTATTTTATTATGAATTCCAACATGTGTAGCTAAGTTTTATATGATTAGGGGTAATTTCAAAGCTGTGACTTGAGTTTATCAAATCAATTTTCTTTTGAATAATATTTTATTGTTTATCTTTTACCGAGCCGATGATCCTGGATTATTTATGAGTTTTCAAGTATATAATTGAATAACTCGTTCGTAATTCTAAAGCTAGATTTTTGAGCCGTAATCCGTAATTATTACGACGATTTAATCAAAAGTAGCGAAATATCAACGTTGTAATAGAATGTTGTGGATTTTGATGTGTGAAAGATAATCCTAAGTTAACATGTTGAACTTACGAACATGTGGTTAGGATCAACCCGACTCATAGAGCATACCGGTCAATAAAGTTACACTAGAGACCTTATTCAAAGTGGCTTGATTGGCTAGAAATGAATAGAGAACCTATTCTACGAAGTGACCTTGGAGTTTAATAGACTTGTTGAACTTATAACTTGTCTAGGATTTTTAGTGAAAGTAGTTTGAAGAAGATTTCACTTGTATTCATGTTCACTAGTGGAGAAAGAATCCTTAATCATTCTCATTCTCATTCTCATATTCCCATTCTTTTATTTGTTTTTGTATATTTGCATTCCTTTATTTTCAGAAATTTATCGACAACTTTAACTCAACGCTCCCTTAGGAACGATCATGCTTATTATTATTCTACTAGTTAGTGTAAGAAAGTAAGGAATATATTTTTGACGAGTCTGACACCTCGGCCATTGCTACCAACCTTGGCCATGGTCGTTGTTGCCAGCGCTTGGCCATGGTCGTTGTTGCCAGCGGTTGGCCATGGCGGTGCTAGCGCCAACCATGATCATGGCCGTTGCTGCCAGCGCTTGACAATGGCGGTGCTAGCGCCAACCTTGGCCATGGCCATTGGTGCCAGCACTTGGCCAGGACCGTTTTTACCAACACCAGCACTCGTCCATGGTCGTGACACCCTGCTAGCACATTTGGACATGTGTAGCACCTTCTAACACTAGTAGTTCATGCATGATGTTACCATGCCAAGACATGTCGCAAGCTATGCTAATGTATGATGTGATCATACTCATGATTATTGAGTCGCACAAGAAAGCTCGATCAACTTACTAAGAGTTGAATACCCAGTCAAAACATATCATGACTATAACTTAGTCAAGACAAGAGGTAGTCCATGAATCCACTAATTCCTACGAGAAATCAAAATATGTTACATGAGGGGATTCTTCATGGGGTATTGGTCTGGTGGTTTATAGCAACATGCGGCGTGGCAACACCCCATGATAAGAAACTGACGAATAGTGGTGACAGTTTAGAGCAGTTGAAGAGATGATGGAGTGGTGGTCTAGAAGTTTCTAGAAACTTCCCGAGCATAGCGGGCATGGCTATACCATCACCTCCACAATCTCCATCTATCTATCCCTTCACCAACTCCACTACTTACGAGGAAAGTAGTTTGTATCCCTAACTGCTATAAATAGACTCCTTCATCTATTCAGAAAAACAAAACAAGCTTATCATTCTCACAAGCTCTTTTATTCTTTATAGTTCAACACCTTTATACACAATTCAATACAGCTGCAATTTCTTCAACTTTCTTTGCTTCCCTCCCCTAAGATCAAGCCATCTTCTCTCCTTGTGAACGAAGCAGGACGGAACGACTATTTTCGTGGTTTAGGCTTGTCCTGTACGATTTTAATTTTCGAACCTAAAGAAAGTACCACAATGGTGCATTTGTTTTTCCTAGGAGTACGTTTTAGGTACTAACACCAATGCATTTATTAACTATATCCCGAAAAGTTTAAGTCAAAGAGAAAAACCAAACGAGTCTTAATTTTTTACTAACAATTAACTTAAATCCTACTTCTTCTCCAAAATCAAAATTATCCCTAACTCTTCTTTAAATCAAAAAAAAAATTATAATTCAAACTAATTGTAATTCATCTCTTAATATTCTTACAAATTTTCCAATTATAGACCCTAAGTCCTACTTTTCATCAAAACCAAACTAAACTCAAACTCTTTCTTTAATCCAGATTAAATTATAATTTTAATTAATTCTAATTATTCCGTTAAAAATCTTCACAACAACACTAATCCAATTATTAGAATCATTCTTTTAAAACATCATAAACATAATCTATAAAAAAATTATTCATTATGATGATGTTCTCTTTTTATCAATCATGATTACATCAAAACTGGTTGAGGGTATTGACTATTCTTCAAATTCATTAATTATGCCATAAATCTTACATAAACTTAACTATGAAAATTAGGTAATTAATTAACTATATCATTTTTTGTTGATTTAGGAATTTGATAGTTTATGCAATTATTTGGACTATATATAAGAATCGTGTATAGTTTTATTAGCTATGTAGAATAATTATAAAAATTTGTTTGGTTAGTTTAATCACTTATTGTATATACACTACATATAATAAATGTTTGGGCTATTTATTTTAGAACCCTATTATTGGGGATGCAGACTCAATTTCATGAGGGATTACAAGATGACAAAATAGGGTCATCAGAAGTAAACCCAAAACCCTCTTATCTTAGTATTTTACATAATACCTAGATTATCCTAGTTTAATTAGTGCTAATAAGATTAATTAGATAATTTAATAAAGATCAACGGTTGATTAGATTATGAGTCTCTCTTAAATTTACGATTTGAGAATCAAAATCAAAATCAAAAACCGAATCCAACCTACGGCTAGGAAAATATGAACTCCTAGCCTTAAATAGGAGTTACAGCTGGGTAATGTATAAAACCCAGCCGTATGATGGTATATATGGTTAGGTTTGTGGTCATCGACCCATCCGTAGGATACACTTACGGTCAGGTTTTTAAGTAAACACAGTCGTAAGTCAAACTAGCTGAGTTTTCTACAGTTGGCTTTTGTGCTCGAGCCAGCTATAAGTCAAACTAGAAGCAGTTATTAAGCATTAATTGTGAATTTTGAATTTGACAGACTCACCCAACGGCTTTTTTCTTTAAAAAACTAGTCGTTGGGTAATTAAAGCCTATAAAAGGAAGTATGTTCATTCTCATTCTCACCTGTCCCTTTCATTCTCGTACTCATTCTCACACGTTTCTTTCCAACGCATTCTCACACTAAATATGGTTACTCCATACACTAACGATGAAGATGTTTCCATTGTTAGAGCATGGGTTACGATCACAAAGCACGAATGCGATAGAGCGTACATTACCCAAAGTGAACAAGATGTTGATTAAGACAAGATATTAACATGGATCAGACATCCGATACTTGGTGGAACCATATTTTTATGATTTTTGTAGGATTAGACGGAAATCGTAATGATATGACGTTCAAACTTATTAAGTAAAGGTTCGAGAAGCTATTTCAACGATTGGAAGCTTTGTAACAGGAAATGAAAGCAGCAAAGGAAGCTCATCCCACCAAATCCAGTGTGACAAGAGTAAGTATGTCAATCAATAAGTCGTTCATCAAAAATTATTTTCAAACATACAAACTTACAATTTATTTGTTTTTTCAGTGGGTGATGACTCTCGACAAATATGAAACTATCTATGGTAAAAATTTTAAGCATGAGGATTGCTATCGTATTTTAGAAGAAAGTACCTATGATTTTAACCAATATGATTAAGTGTTTAAGTGTAATCTAATTATCTATTCTATTTCATTTCCTTTAATATAACGCTTTGAAAGATGTATGCCTTTTCGATTCAATGAAATGATTAAACCAAACAAACCATAAACAAGCCTCATGGGAAATTATGGTTAGGTTTATTCACGAACCTAGCCATAGAACAAATTCCAGGGTCACATACGATTGGGTCAATATATAAACCTAGTTGTACTAGAAAACTCAGGATCACTTACGACTAGGTCAGTGTTAAAAAAAGTCAAGTAGTTATCCTCGGCTAGTATTGTTAACCAACAGCCTAGAGTTGACTATGTCCACTTTAAAGACTTCTTCCTCATCGCAAAGAGTTCTCTAAACAGCTCCAATTTGACCAAGAGTTCTACAAGGGTTGTACCATGACGTACCATGTTGGATGAAAGAGTGGTCCGTTGTAGGTCCACGCATCGGTAAATTCAGGAGCATCATGATCATTTTTATCAATCCTGAGGTACGGGTCAAACTCCACATCCTTAGTCATTAGAGCGTCCAATTGACCCCTCATCTGAATCATCTTACCCTCTTTGTCCTTCTCCTGATTTCTTGTGAATGGATATCTGCTTCCTGTTGGAGTAAGGAAACGCCATAGTTTATCCTGCAATGGTCTCGTCAAGGTAGGAAAATGGTCGTAAACCCATGACTGCACAAGAAGATAGTTATATTAAATACAAATAAATTTAAAAACATAGGAAACATTGGAAATAGTAAATCAAAAAATACAAGGGGAAGGCTAACATTCCCCGTAATTTGTGTTTGGTTCCACCTCGAAGCTTTACAAAGGTTCTCAAGTAAGAAAGAAAGGGTGAAAGTGCCCCACGAGTACTCTGCTACCTTGTTGAACTCCGGATCAAGACTGAGATGTTGCAAGAGATGTAGATAGCAAGCGTTCACCTTGGTTCCCGTCAGATCGGGGAAAATGATGGTGCCAAGTGCATACAACAAGTACGATGTAGCTGTATGTCGAACCATTGCAGCATCCATCTCTCTACCCTTGGAATTCTGGAACTTAGCCCTCAGACGATTCAAATTGATCTTTCTTGTCATACTTGGAAAAACCATTGCACCATGCGTATCCTTCTTCCTTCTGCTGAGGGATTGGTTTTCTTCCTACGACCTTTCTCCGGCTCCATACTCGAAGTCTTCTTGGGCTTCATGCTTGTTCCATCCAAAACATTTTTTAGCCAACTTAAAAAGATCTTCAAAAGAAAGAAATTTGTCGAAACCCTCATGCACGGCTTTTCCATCCATGGACAAGCCTGTAATTTAGAGAGCATCGTTCGGAGTGATAGTCATCTCGCCGAACGGAAGATGAAAAATATTTGTCTCGAGAATATACCTCTTCATAAAGGAGCAAACAGTTACCACATCGTACCTCTTCTCAAGCCATAAGCCCAAAACCTACACCAAGGTTACCACCGCGTCGCTCTCGTTATCTAATGGCCAAAAACTCGCCCTCTGGTGTTTGAGTTTCGGGACCGCTTTGGTATGATCATACATAAACAAGTGCAAAAAATATTAATAATAATAGAGTAAAGTTTTAACTTTAGATTAGATTATATTATTACCAACGCCGAATAGACCCTTGCCGCCCATGCACGTTGGTAACCAAATAAAACGAAAGATTTATCCCTTAGATCACCCTAAGGTCTTCCATTCTCCTTGTCGGACAAAAGAACCATTTTGTTAATGACTTGAGAGGTTGTAAGAGGAGCTGAATTCGACTCTTTATCTTTTCTTTTACCTTTAACATTTGAAGGACCAACACTTGTTTCACCCCTATGTTCTTCCACAATCTCATGTTGTTGTCGTGGTTGAGAAAGCACAAGTGCACGTTCAGTTACTTCTTCTCTTGGTTCACCAAAACCAGTACAACTTTCTTCCTTTTGTCCGCACCCAAATTTTTCTTGTGACGAGGGGTTGGAGTCGGGTCAACTCTTGGTGTTACCTCTTGTGTTCTTCTCTTCTTCTTGTCCTTTTGTGACCTTAAACAAATTAAGTGGACATGTTCAATACATATAACAAGAAAACATAACTAAAAAAATAAAAATCCAAAAAAAATATGCTTCATAACAGGAAAATCAGGGTCGTTTACGCATAGGAATTGTGCTTCTACGGTTGGGTCGAAAATGTTTGCGGCTGGCTTATCCAAGCATTGACCTAGCCGTAAACTAAAAAAAAAGTTCAACCCACACTCAAGGTCATTTATGGCTAGGAATAACCATTTACGGTTGGGTCGAGTTTTTCTACGGCTGGGTTTTCCAAGCACTGGCCTAGCCGTAAACTAAAAAAAAAGTTAAACCCAAACTCAGGGTCACTTACGGATAGCAAATGCTACTTACGGATATGTAATGTTATCATGCGGTACCTAGCCGTAACTATACTATTTACTGTTATGAATGTTTAATTTCCTAACTGAATTGAAAAAAATTTACAGTGTTTACGGATGGGAGTTTATACCTTCCCATCCGTAAGTGGGGAAAATTCAATTTTACGACTGGGAGTTCATCTTTTCCCAGCCGTATATCTTTATTTATGGCTAGTAAATGTTGATTTCTTAGCCGTAGGCGGTTACGAAACTGATTTTTAAATCCTAAATTTAACAAATGTACCCTAATTAACCAACAAAATTGATAGAAAAATGATGGGGTTTTCGATTCGTACCTTAAACGAGCCATTTCTGGTGGATTAACATGAGGTTCTTCTTCTTGTTGGTTATTTGATTGATGCGGTGGCTCTTCGGGTGCAGAAGAACTCGCATCACTGTACTCTGGTTGATTTATTTTTCTTTGTAAATAGGCTGCTTGCTTTGTTTGCTTAGACCTCATGATGTTTTATAGAAAAGAGTTTAATCGTCGATGAATAATTTTTAAAATCATCGATGAATCATCAGGTGATAAATGAGAATGGAAAAGATGAAGAAGTTTTACGAATGGAGAGGAGAGGAGAAGAGGGGGAGGAAGATGAAAAGTAAATAAGATTTAGGTTTTTTTTTATTTTTGTATTAGATTTAGGGTAGTTATTGAGTGAGAGTATTTTTGACCTTTGATATAGCTATTAAGTCATCCCATATCCCGATTTGGGACATAATAATCTACTGCAGCCCTTATGAAAAAAAGTCTACGACCCCAATAATAGGTTTCTTATTTTATATAAGCTATAGATAACAAAATGTATAGGATACATTTAAGAGAACCCTGGTTTATTGAGTAGGCTCAGATATGCCTCGTTTAGCCAGGACTTGAAATGCCTGGCGTTTTTGAGGGCTACCAAAAACTAATCAGGGGCGACTAATAAAACAAAATAAGGTCATTTTGAAGTAATCTCAATACATCCCTTATCCATCTATTTCCTATAATGGTTAATCTACCCTTGCTTAATTAGTGTTAATTTTGATTAATTAGTTGATTAATTTGGTTATTAGAAAATTATTTGAGTTAGTTTTGCATTAGTAATCGAGAGTGTTTTAGATTGATTTTTCGAGTTTGTTTTGTACAATCGGTAGGCTCGTGATTTTTATTCCTAATGATTGTACAATCGGTAGTTTAGTGGAGTACTTAAACTACCGATTATAGGTGTCGCCCCAAATTGACTTTCTCAAAACCTTCCAAAATCGATAACTCTTCATCTTTCACAATCGGTAGGGATTAAAAATTTGTATCTACCGATTGTAAACATATACTGAATTAAACTTCAAAATTTTAAACTTTGTAATCGGTAGTTTAAAGATCAATTTTATCTACCGATTATAATGGTTTTGTTATCCAGGACTTTTCTTGATACAATCGGTAGTTAGTGAACATAAATAACTACCGATTGTGGATAATCGTTAGCACGTGAATTTAATAACTACCGATCGTGTTTAGAAACATTATTATCTACCGATTATGCCAATTTTACTTAACATCTATCATTCCATTGAATCGAAAAGGCTTACATCGCGTAACATTAATGGAAATGAAATATAATAAATAAGCAGATTACACTTAAAAACTTAAGCAAACCTATTATCAAACCTTCAACGGGGCGTATGACGACCGGGACGACGTTCTTCACTTCTTTGGAGAATAATCAACACAAAAGGATTATATTCTTCCGTCACCCTTAGGATCTCGAAATGAGGTTGGAACCTGAAATCTGAACGTTTCCATCTTCTCAATTCCTCCAGAGATCTGGCAACAACTTCATCATCAATTTCATTTTTAATTCTTCTTTCATTCAACTTAGCGGTTAAAGAAGAAAATTCTAGTACTTACCTTGTGATTTTCATATATCGACAAAAAGGGCCTGCTCTGTTCCGGTTATTGGGGTTACCGGTTTCATTACAAAAGTTAACATGGATATGTTCTAACCATTCCATGCACATTGAACCATTCATCCGACGTTCATGACCCCTTGCTGGATAATGTAATACTATGTTTCGACATAGGGATAAATCTTCCTCTAGGGTAAAATTATCTGCATTAAGCCTAAAATTTTCGTAACCCGACATTAAATGAAAACAAGAGATTAGAAATTTTCACTGAAATGTAAAAGATGTGGATTTGAAATGGGAATGATAGATATAAATTCATTTATTTATAAGTATATCATAATATAAATTATAGCCGTTCATCAACGGTAACAAAAAACAAAATTGGAATTCGAGATTTTTTAAAAAATTTCAACATCTTGTACAATCACAATCGGTAGTTTAAAAAATCTTAAACTACCTATTATGATTAGTAGCCCCAAATTGGAATTCGAGATTTTTTTAAAAATTTCAACATTTTATACAATCACAATCGGTAAAAAAATCTTAAACTACCGATTATGATTAGTAGCCCCAAATTGGAATTCGAGATTTTTTAAAAAATTTCAACATTTTGTACAATCACAATTGGTAGTTTAAAAAATTTTAAACTACCGATTATGATTAGTAGCGCCAAATTGGAAATAGAGATTTTTTAAAAAATTTCAACATTTTATACAATCACAATCGGTAGTTTAAAAAATCTTAAACTACCGATTATGATTAGTAGCCCCAAATTGGAAATCTAGATTTTTTAAAAAATTTCAACATTTTATACAAACACAATCGGTAGTTTAAAATAATCTTAAACTACCGATTATGATTAGTAGCCCCGAATTGGAATTCGAGATTTTTTAAAAAATTTCAACATTTTGTACAAACACAATCGGTAGTTTAAAAAAATCTTAAACTACCGGTTATGATAGTAGCCCGAAATTGGAAATCGATATTTAAAAAAAAAAATTAACATTTTGTACAAACGCAATCGGTAGTTTGAAAAAATCTTAAACTACCGATTATGATTAGTATCCCCAAATTGGAAATCGAGATTTTTTTAAAAATTTCAAGATTTTGTACAACCACAATCGGTAGTTTAAAAAAATCTTAAACTACCGATTATGACTAGTAGCCCCAAATTGGAAATCGAGATTTTTTAAAAAAATTTAACATTTTGTACAACCACAATCGGTAGTTTAAAAAATCTTAAACTACCGATTATGACTAGTAGCCCCAAATTGAAAATCGAGATTTTTTAAAAAAATTTAACATTTTGTACAACCACAATCGGTAGTTTAAAAAAATCTTAAACTACCGATTATGACTAGTAGCCCCAAATTGGAAATCGAGATTTTTTAAAAAATTTCAACATTTTGTACAATCACAATCGGTAGTTTAAAAAAATCTTAAACTACCGATTATGATTAGTAACCCCAAATTTAAAATCGAGATTTTTTAAAAAATTTCAACATTTTGTACAAACACAATCGGTAGTTTAAAAAAATCTTAAACTACCGATTATGATTAGTAGCCCAAATTGGAAATCGAGATTTTTTTAAAAAAATCAACATTTTATACAAACACAATCGGTAGTTTAAAAAAATCTTAAACTACCCATTATGATTAGTAGCCCCAAATTGGAAATCGAGATTTTTTAAAAAATTTCAACATTTTATACAAACACAATCGGTAGTTTAAAAAAATCTTAAACTACCGATTATGATTAGTAGCCCAAATTGGAAATCGAGATTTTTTTTAAAAAATCAACATTTTATACAAACATAATCGGTAGTTTAAAAAAATCTTAAACTACCCATTATGATTAGTTGCCCAAAATTGGAAATCGAGAAAAAATTTCAACATTTTATACAATCACAATCGGTAGTTTAAAAAATCTTAAACTACCGATTATGATTAGTAGCCCCAAATTTGAATTCGAGATTTTTTAAAAAGTTTCAACATTTTGTACAATCACAATCGGTAGTTTAAAAAATCTTAAACTACCGATTATGATTAGTAGCCCCAAATTGGAAATCTAGATTTTTTT
This sequence comes from Papaver californicum, assembly GCA_023531435.1. Lineage (NCBI taxonomy): Eukaryota > Viridiplantae > Streptophyta > Magnoliopsida > Ranunculales > Papaveraceae > Papaver > Papaver californicum. Next base: position 1,917,332 of record JAJJMC010003557.1, read on the forward strand.
AAAAATTTCAACGTTTTGTACAATCACAATCGGTAGTTTAAAAAAATCTTAAACTACCGATTATGATTAGTAGCCCCGAATTGGAATTCAAGATTTTTTAAAAAATTTCAACATTTTATACAAACACAATCGGTAGTTTAAAATAATCTTAAACTACCGATTATGATTAGCAGCCCAAATTGGAAATCTAGATTTTTTAAAAAATTTCAACATTTTGTACAATCACAACCGGTTGTTTAAAATAATCTTAAACTACCGATTATGATTAGTAGCTCCAAATTGGAATTCGAGATTTTTTAAAAAATTTTAACATTTTGTACTATCACAATCGGTAGTTTAAAATAATCTTAAACTACTAATTATGATTAGTAGCCCCAAATTGGAAATCTAGATTTTTTAAAAAATTTATCGATAGTTTAAAATAATCTTAAACTACCGATTATGATTAGTAGCCCCAAAGTGGAATTCGAGATTTTTTAAAAAATTTCAACATTTTGTACAATCACAATCGGTTGTTTAAAAAAATCTTATACTACCGATTATGATTAGTAGCCCCAAATTGGAAATCGTGATTTTTAAAAAAAAATTAACATTTTGTACAAACACAATCGGTAGTTTAAAAAAAATCTTAAACTACCGATTATGATAAGTAGCCCAAATTGGAAATCGAGATTTTTTAAAAAAAATTAACATTTTGTTCAAACACAATTGGTAGTTTAAAAAAATCTTAAACTACCGATTATGATTAGTAGCCCCAAATTGGAAATCGAGATTTTTTAAAAAATATCAACATTTTGTACAATCACAATCGGTAGTTTAAAAAAATCTTAAACTACCGATTATGATTAGTAGCCCCAAATTGGAAATCGAGATTTTTTAAAAAATTTTAACATTTTGTACAATCACAATCGGTAGTTTAAAAAAATCTTAAACTACCGATTATGATTAGTATCCCCAAATTGGAAATCGAAATTTTCGGAAAACTCCTGGACACTCGCAATCGGTAGGTTAAAATTTGTACAAACTACCGATTATGATTAGTAGCCCCAAATTGGAAATCCAAATTTTTGAAAACTCCTGGACACTCACAATCAGTAGTTAAAATTTTGTACAAACGATCGATTGTCGCTGAATGTACACAATCGGTAGTTTAAGTAATTCTTAAACTACCGACTACTGATGAATTTACTCAATCGCTAGTTTGTTCAAACCCGCTAACTACCGATTGTTCATGTAAAATTTGAAGAACATAACTTGTTAAAAATAAATCGATGGCAAACAAATGGTAACTAAAAAAAATATATATAATCATCTCAAATCGGAAACTTTTAAACCAGAAATGTTAAACACTAAAATAATATCCTTCAATTTAACGATTACAACCTAATTCCTAACTTTTTTGGTTTTAGGAAGACGAGCACGAGTAATAGAGGCTTCAGGTTCATTGGCTGGAGGAGCAGGGACATTGGCTCGAGAAGCAGCACTCGTTGAACCGTGAGAACGTTTACTCTTCTTAGAAGTTACATTCCTCGTCGCGGTCGTGATCGTACATGTATCTCCGAACTAGAGAGCCTAAGCTTCGTTATCAAGGTTGTCAAGGAGGTCTTTATCTCCCGCATTGAGGCACGAACCTACCTTGTTCGACATAAATGCAATCCTCTTCTTCTGTTTTTAGGCAATAACAATCAAACGATTATTATATATAATATTGACCCGTAAAACTAAAATCAAAAGGAAATAACATTACGTACCATCCTTGCTAAGGCCGACGGGTTGTCTTTGAAGATGGACCTATACTCCTGCACCCTGGTGCTCTTTCCTTTTTCTTCACGGATCACTTTAAGATGAGAATGCTCCCGGTACCATACCATATAGGCTAAGGTTATCTCATCACCTCGGTTTACAGGTCTCCCCTCGTCGATCATGTAATGCATTCTGTTGTTCCAATCTTCAACAGATGGGTTGGGCGAGTAAACAACTTGGATCGTGTCTTTACCATAAACACTATTTGGAACGTCCAATTTGAGCTTCCCGTGGATGTGAGGCCTAGGTTCTACTTGGACATAACCCATTTGACGTAGGACCCTAGAGGCATTGTAGATGGCATATCCTGTTGGATGCCACAAGGGTCCAAAGTACATGGCCAACTCAGACCTTCGAGGTATCGTACGATCAGCTAGCTCTTCCCTGTAGGGATCAAAACATACATCTGGGGTTGTGCCTCTCTCCCAACCCGGCTTCTGTTTTGCCAACTCCAGGGAGGGAAAGTGATCGTAGATCCAAGCCTAATGAACATATCAAACCAAGTATGAGAAAATTGAAAGAGCAAAAGAAGAAAGAATAAATAGCAATCAAACCATCAATGGAGTTACTAAAATACCTGCAATAAGCTCACGTTCCCGGCTATTTGGCTAGTCTCCTCCCGGGATGCCTTCCTCATCTCTTCCATCAAAAACGCAAGACAAGCAGTGCCCCACGAATAGTCTTGAACTTTCTCGATGGGATCCATAAGTTGTAGCAGGTTGGCGTCAACACGGTTGCCACTGGAATTGGGGAAAATTACACATCCCAAAACGCACAGAAGATATGAAGTGGCTGCAGCTCTGACCTGGTCATCGCTGAACTCTGGGTTGGCCTTCTCTTTTTCCAAGGTGCCTCTGAACCTTTCCATCAGATGAACCATACTAAATTGCCTGGTTTTGTATCTTGCGCACCGGTCAAACTCTTGGTTGGTGGTCTCTCGGTCCCAGCCAAAGCACTTCTCAGTCAAAACATAAAGCTGGTCCCAGCTTAACTGCTTCACATAGTCAAACTTGACCGCCGTACCATGGTCGGTTAGACCTAGAATCTGCACCACATCATCGGGTGTGATGGTCATCTCTCCCCACGACATGTGGAAAGTATCGGTCTCCGGATAATACCTCTCCATGAATGCCGATATCGACACCCGGTCGTACTTCAAGATGGAATTTACGGCGGCCGTAGATAGCTCCGAGTGCTCTATAATTTGCTGGAACCGAACACACTCACCTTTCAACGGTCAGCCGTTCATCTTGTATGGTGCGGCCGTAGGTTTCAGTAGACAGACCGCATTAGAATGGTCCTAATATAGACGACGAATTAAAAAACAATTAGAATAAAAGTTAACACTTCTATTTGGTGGACCAAATATGTTAAGAATGGTGTTTAATAATTATTACCTTGGTAGAGTAGATTTCCTTGGCCCAAGAATCCTTGTAGCCAAACAATAGACGTCCTCCGTCTCTTGGGAGCCCCGGGATTTGACCTTCTCGTAGACCCTTAATCTTCAAAGAGTCGGGGACCTTGTGCCCTCGTCTCTTCCTTGGTTGTTTATTTTTACCACTTTCTTCTTCTTCTTCTGTAGCATTTGGTCCACCTCCTTCGAAGTGTTGAGCTTGAGGAGCACTTGGTCCTCCTTTTTCGTTTTGGCTAGCGCTCCTTTGTCGTCTAGCACTAGCGGTAACCTTCTTACCGCCTCCACGACGAGGCCCCGATAGAATTGTATTGTGGGCTTGCTTTGATCGCCTTTCCCTTTTTTGGTACAAGATAAAGAACAATTATTTCAGTACATAAAATGGTAGACAAAGTAAGTTGAAATCAAAATATTATTAACAATTGGTAGTCAACAAAACAACTTAACTACCGATTGTGTATAATCGGTAGTACAAAAAACAACTTAACTACCGATTATTCACAATCGGTAGCTCGGGCTCTACATTAACTACCGATTGTGCATAAAAAAATGGGAACACAAAATTCTATGGATATACACACAATCGGTAGTTATATAAAAAATTTAACTACCGATTATCACTAAATTTGGATCCAGTAGAATAATCAGTAGTTTAGGTGTAAAAATAACTACCGATTGTGATCGATGTTTTTGAGGATCACTAACTAGAAAAAAATCGGAGGTTTAACACTAAACGAAACTACCAATTATCACTACTTTTGCATCCAGTAGAATAATCGGTAGTTTATGTCTAAATCTAACTACCGATTGTGATGGGTGTTTTTGAGGTTCACTGAACACTCACAATCGGTAGTTTAAGCCTATACAAAACTACCGATTATTACGAAATTTTTATACAGAAGAACAATCGGTAGTTTTAACCTAAAGATAACTACCGATTGTGCATGATCTTCATGAGCAGTGAAGAACACTGCCACAATCGGTAGTTTAATACAACCACGAAACTACCGATTGTGCTACTGCACCTAAAACCCTTGGTATTCTACTCACTAATTCAAGCGATGTAAGCAATATAAACACAAATTACGGTAAACCCCTAACCTTATTGGAGCCATCAACTGCTGGAGAGGTAGATTTTCGTATTCGGACTCCGTGTCTACTTCATTCTCATCGCGTTCATCGCTTTGTCTTGAACAATTTCTCGATCTCTTACTAATTCGTTAAAATACGACCAATCTGTATTAGGAGGTTGACGACTTGTTTGCTTTTTTCGAGGCATCTTTGGATTGTAGTAAGTACGATTAATTAGTTTCCGATTATACGATGAATTGGTTTACGATTAATCGGTTGAAGATGAGAAGAAAATGGTGGAAAATCGGTAGTTTGAAGAGTAATCGGTAGTTTTGAAATTGAGAGGGGAAGAAGAGAATCGGAAGTTTGAATGGTGAAAGTGTGAAATAGATTTAGGTTTAGGTTTTATAAATAAAAGGTATTTTGGTAATAATTAGATTAATGAAAGGTTTTATGGTAATTTTACATACCCATAGATTACCCCTTAGCTTCTCCCATTATATGACTTTAAAAAAGTAACCCCTAAATGGTTTTTGTTAGCCCTCAAATTCGCCAGGTTGAAAAGGTGTAGAGAAGCCCTGGTTTATTGAGTAGGCTGAGGTATGCCTCGTTTAGCCAGGACTTGAAAAGGTGTCTCAAGACTCGGACACATATGCCGAGCACCAGATGCAACTTCCAACTATATGCCAAATAATCCCTCTAAACTCGAACCCGCATTTCATATAAGAGCATTTCATAAGAGAAAGGGAAAGAAAAGGATAGACAAAACTTTCATTTTCACTACAGAGAAAGTATAGAGATCTCTAATACTTTATGGCATCCACTAAATCACTAATGATAAAAGTTGTAGGTGCTTGAAAAAGTAAGGCATTAGAGTGTCCACAGTCGTTGGACCAAATGACGGACCAAACCCATATTTAGTTTTTGGTCCGTCCAAACTGAAGATTAATAGGGCGATCATAAATATTCTTTGGTCCAGTTTCTGCGCTGTTCACGATCAGATTTGGTCAGAGAAATGGACCAAACGAGTTATAGTCGAGCGTTGCGCTAGATGCCCGTCTTGTTATAGGTGTTGTGTTACGTATCCATCTGGTGGCAGGCGTAACGCTAGACGTACGTTTAATTTTACGGGCGTTCACAAAAACTACGTCTGATGAAGCGTTCACCCAATATTGCTTTCAGCGGAGCGTCACGGTAGGAGCACGCCCAATGAGAGGCATTAACCAAATAAACGCCCAAATCAAGCGTATGTCCATGTTTCCGCCTAAGTATGGACGTCTGTCTATAGCTCCGCCTGTTTTAAACGTACGTATATGGCTCTGCCTGGTTCTAAACCTACTTCTAAGTGTGCGTCTATGTGTACGTTACAGAGAAAGTTCCAACTGTTCATGAAACACCTGCTAGTTGGCTTTGTGAGATGAGTTTAATTAGTGTTGGAATTAGTCTTTAATTAGTCATTTTAGAGTAACTGAAGGTGGCTTTTATTTACCAATCTTTTCCTAAATTTTTTTATTGATGCAAAGATGAAAATTTCATTAATGATTGAGACTAGCAATGTCTGACATTGCAAAATCAAAGATAAAACTTAAATAACTACAGTATTAGTAATCTTCATGAATCAGGCGTTAACTTAAATAACTTAAACATCATGCGTTAACTTAAATAACCACCTAGCCAAGTATTAGCAATTAAATTGATTTGTTACTAATTATTTAATTGATTTGAATTACATCAGGTGCTCACCCAGGCCTTTGCCTGGTGAGATGGCGTTCGATTAGGGAAGCGCCTGATAAACCAGACGTTACATTAAGCGTTCGTCCGTTTTAAATTCTCACGTATCAGCTGCACGTGTTAGATAAAATACGCGCATTTAGCTATGATTCCACCCCATCAGGCGTTCAGCCAAGATAGCGCCCGTTTCTGGGACGTGGGTGTAGGGGTGCGTCTATCATCAGGTATGTTTTTTTGTTAACATCTCCCATCGAGCGTTCACCAAATGTCCGTCCCACACAAACGTTTTCTTAGACATACGCCCGTCCCAACAAACGTGTACCCAGACTTACGCCCAACTACAAGCATTAGGTTAGACAACCGCCCGATTAATTTTACTCGTTAACCCATTACGTTTGGACCGGACCAAAAAGTAAATTTTTTATTCTTTGATCTTTGGGAATGATCTGATGATCACACTCTTAGCAATGTAATTGTTTCCACGGTACAGAAGACGAGCCCACTAACTAAAATCAGACAACTTGGAGTTAAGTCACTGAAATCAAAACTGAGACAAAAATAAGATTTAAAATTTGAATTGGGTATTATATAATATCAACCCAAATTGTACCACTTCACCTAATTACATACATATAAAACAACCCACTAATTTCTTGTTATATACATAAGCAAAACTCTCTTGTTTATTTTTTTATTTCATTTTGTTTCCTATCTTATCTTCCCCATCCCCTGTTTCTCTCTACAATTGCTCATTCATCAATCATGTACCATACCTCTGATAGTATATTCTCAAGCCAATAAGCGCATCTCGAGAAATTATGGCTGTTAAAATCATTTTTGTTTTTAGTTCATTGGTGTTGCGGTTTCCAAGCTTTCATTTCAGCAGCCATGTGCTGCATTTCAAGCTTTCGTTTTAGCAGCCATGAGCACTTACTTTTGGTGCATGATTGACACCACACTGTAAAAATACGGTTAGTAATCATACCATTTCCAGGAGTTTAATATTTCCGGTAGAATTGGCTGCAACCAATGTAGATGACTGACCACGCCAACAAACTGCAGATATGAATTGTGAAGCATCATCCAATTCATAACCAAAGACCGGGTCTGTGTTGCAGAATTTGTAGGATAATACAGGCATGGGGAAAGCTTTGTGGTAAATAAAAACCTGTTCCAAAGAAAGCAGAATTACTAGCACTTGTTCGATTTCTCAAAAAATTTAATAATGTTTCATGATACAGATGAGTAAGTTATGAAGCGATTTTATCCACAATAAGTTTTGGAATAAAAACAACTCCATAGGATTAATTTTAAGTCAGGGAATTTATATCCGGTTAGGAATAACAGTATTTCATGGTTAACAAACCATTGAAGTTGTACACTGAAAAATTGGTGATAGTCGCTAACGATCACACGTACATGTTCACCTCTTGATATAATTTTTATTAAAATCGGTTTCCCTCTAACCCCCCAAATAAATAGTTAACAACAAAAAGGAACACTAACAAATAAAGAAATGAAGGAAGGGATACGAGAAAACGATTGATTACAACCATCACTACCTAATACCTATCATTAGAAATATGAACGGAGTATGATACACAAATATGCGTTCTTGATTAAACAACAGAGAGTTCATGTTTGCCATTGTAGGTATACAATACACCCAAACCATGTTTTCCTTAACCATATGTTTCTGAGGGTTAAATTAAATCCGAAATATGAAGTTTTGCACTCAGTCTTACGAAGAAAGAAGGTTATTGGGCTATCTAAATCGAACTTCGTTTAGCTAGCATGTAAAAAAGAAGAAAAAGGTGAACTAAATATCTAACTAGAACTGAAATGGTGAGTAGACTGTTCGGTAGGTAGTAGATAATATAAATCTCAGGAGAAAACACTAACGCAGTCAGTATTTGAGCACAAGTTAGTAATATATTAGCAATAAGGATGCATGCCTTCATCATCCTTAGTAAACATTGATTGCAAAAGTGTTTGGGTGATATACAACGTACCTCATTTGTTTCAGAGCCCGTAGCTATGTAGCCGTCCGATATAGATAAACCCACGAAATTCTGAATAAAAAAAACAAATTTCATCAGCAAACGGTTGAATTATAAACATCCATAATATCCTATAATTAACAGCATACAAATCAAACATCCACTAATTAAACGTTTCCTCTGCATTTGGATACATGTTCTAGTAAAACGTTTAACACTTTAACCTAGTTTCCGGTAAAATGTTTTGCACTTTAGCCTAGTTCAAACATTTTGTAAGTGATAGTCTGACTGCCTTTAATAAGATAAGTACAACCCTAATTTTTAAGACGAAAAACAAGATTTAGATAGTTAGAATGATTAGAATGAATATCTGAAGTTACTAGGATTAGCACCTTAACATTTGTGTGCCCTGTGAAAGTTTGTTGTGGACTATCAAGAATCCGATATGTGCAGGTTGTTAAGTCCCAAAGCTTCAGTGTGTTATCCGTAGATGCAGAAACAAGAGTGGTGGAATCAACAAACTTGACATAACTCACAGTCTTAGAGTGACCTCTTAGGGTGCACAACGGTATTTTTGTGCTACGCAAATCGTAGCAATATATATTATGATCTGCTGAACCAATTGCAAGTGAATGTGATGAATTAGGAGGAAACTGAACACAACAGACATTGGCTTTGGTCTTTATGGTGCCAATACTTCCTACCTGCATTTTCAAAACCAGTGAAAAGAAAAAAACAAATTATCATGTGCCCAAAATCTATGTAGACACGATGATGATCATATTTAGATGACTACAGTACGTTTAGTTTCAAAGTTGACATCCACCAAGTGCAAAAATAAAATTGCCTGATTGATATTCCATAGCTTAACAGCACAATCATCACTACCGCTGGCCAATTTTGTAGGATCTGCAAGTGAGAAGTCAACAGACCACACACGTCTCTCGTGCTCCCTCATTTCCATCATCACTTGACTCCGCGTGACATCCCACACCTGAAAGTCCGGCAAGAGTTAATTTTACTGACTATAAAAGTTGAGGAAAATTGTAAACGGAGCAACCTAAAGATTTTGGCCTACCTGCACCACACCATCAAAGTCACTTGAAGCAATCTGGCTTTTGATATAGCTATTGAAACATAAACTGCTAATTTTTGATTTGCTAGCCATCTCAACTACAGGATAATGAATATCACGATCCTCACTTAAAATTGAGTCACATTCAAATACTTTAATTTTCTTATTTACACCAGCTGTAGCAAAAAATTCTTTGTCACGGTCAAAATTCAACGAGCATATTAAATTTGAAGAATTTAGCAGATCACCCTGCTTAAGATCTGCCTTAACTTTTAACTTGCTATAAGAAAGATACTTGCATAGACCATCAAGAAATGGTTCTATCCAACCAGTCCTTTTACTTTCTTCACTGTGTCCCTCCTTGGAAGAAAAGTTATCAACTGAACTTCCTTCAGTCATAAGAATAGAGCCTTTACCATCACCATTCATTCCGGAATATCTATTACGCGGTCTTGTCTTTGGCTTGGTCGCCCTTAACCTAGTTGAGAAATAAGCTGCTTCTAGTTTCTTAAAGTTCTTCATCAGTCGAGAACTTTTAGACAGAATACTTTCTTGTGTTTCTATGTCTGTCCCCAACTTCTGAACCTTCACTGGTTGTTCATAAACTTCCTCTTCAACCTGAATACCCGACCTGGAATGCTTTTTAGATCCCATGGCAATCCAATCAACATTTCTATCAGGATTCACCGGCAGACTTTCTATCTTATCCATCGTTGTGTAACCATTCTTGTTTATTTCTGTATATACACCTCCCTTGCTATTGATAACCAATTGCTGTTTCTGAACTTCGTCAATGTCAGAAGAGATCAAAGATATTGTATCTTGCAGCTTTTCAATCGCTTCTTGTTTTTTCTGCTGGGTCAGCAAAAAGAATTCCATTAGTAACTCTTGTTCTTCTGCAACTTCTCTTAAACCCATTGCAGCTTCCCGTTCTTCAATGCTATCTCTTGGTTCAACGAGGAACTCACTTTGCAACACCTCGCTGTTGCATTCGAAACCAAATGTGAAGTTACTAAATAAAGGAGCTAAAAATCATATTTACCAGCAATGCTTCAAATATTACAACTCATTGAGTTTATGGTTCCCAAGCATAATTTGCAGAGAGACCCTAAACAGAAGACTTGGCATGGCGGACAAGGAACATAAAATAGGAAACACATTACAGAACCACACTCACCTCATTTTTGGTCTAGTATTTGGCCGTGGATGCAATAGCCAGAGGCAAAATGAGGCTTCCTTGGGCCATTTCAAAAGCAACTGAGGAGGTAGAACTCGATGCCTGAGATTCGACATAGTTCTAAGCTTTTCTTCCATCGTGCTAAATGCGCAGAACAACTACAGGTAGAAAATGAAAATTGGTTGACAACTAGACTTAAAACAGTTTAGATGGTAAGGAAAACATTTATAAAAACTCAGGGTAGAAAAAAACCTCAAACAGAAGAACTCCCAACCGATATATATCTGCCGCAAAGGAGCTTGGAGAACCATCAACTTCCTCTGGACTAGTATACCAACCAATCTCCATAGCTAATATCTGTTTCAGTGGGAAATTTCTCTTCATTTCCTTAACTTCCTCAATTTTCCTGCTATCATCTACATTTCTTTCTTCAATCTCTTCAATTGATGATTTACACATAGGAAAAACCGAACTTGATCGTAAGCAACTAGAATCAGATGCCCTTTGAGAAGTATTAGGATGAGATACCTCTGTTGAGAAATTCTTTTGTCCCTGCAAGGGTTTTCTGTTCAGGCGATCCTCCGAGGAATCAGAATCAGAAGAACTTGATGCCGACTCGATAAAGGAGACACGGTTGAACAATGACATGACAAAACAAGACGGCCTCACGTTATTGATTACAACACCTTGGGAATGTGCAAGATTGACAGTTTCTACAATCTGTTTAAATACATGTAAGCACTCTAAATGATCCACAGTTCGCTCCGGTTTATCTAACCACTGCCTCAAGCTTAGATCACTTTGTTCCATTAAACTCGATCTAGACGAGCCAATTTCTCTCGCCTTCCCTCCCTGCATGAATCTGTCGTTGTTTGATGCATTACCTGAAATAGTTAATCTATTCCCGTTACTATGCAACCCATTCCTCTCCCCTGAAACAACACAAGCATTCAATCCCCTAGAACTATCAGATTTTTCCCAACCTAAACCTGATGAACCCGCCATTACTACACAATCAAAAACCAATCAGTGCTCAAAATTCTTACTTCCACTTCCACCATACTTGATTCAAAGTACACCACCACCCACTTGAGAATCACACATCCACATCCACATCCACTGATCACAATTAACTATGCTAAACACCAATTACTCAACAGAATCCCCTGTTAATACATCAACATGCAAAACTTTCATATCCATATAAAATAACTCAAACAACAATAACCCATTTTAATTAACCAAAATCTTAACTGAAACAACCAAGTCAATTCAACAAACACACTAAACACTTAGAAAACATAAGCAATCCTAACTACCCAGATAAACCCCATTCATGCAAAGAATACAAACAAAATACACTTATAGTAATCTATAGAGAGACAGAAAGAGAAAAGTACCATGAGAGAATCAAGCTGATGATCCAAAAAACTTAAATGAAAATTCAGCTTTCTTCTCAGCCTCAAAACGGTTTTTTAAATTTTCTATAGAAAATTTCTGGGACCATAAAAAAAAGAGAAGGCAATGGAACGTTTTAATGTTTTCGCTGAAACTTGTATATAGTCTACTATATTTTATTCCAACTTAAATTTTTTTCTTACTATAAATTATGGTATCGTTTCAGGTCTTCACCTTCGTTATCTTCACAAACTCTTGATTTTCATTAACTTTATGAAATCAGACTACGTGGCATGACTACAACCACGTCCGTCGTTATACCCCCGTTCTTCTTTTTTCCTTTTTTTAGCTTCTGCTGGAGTTCACTCCAAACAGACAAAGTTGAGGATTTTTTAGTCATTTTAAATTAATTTGTGGACCATATTTCCTTTAATAGGAGCATTTTCCATAACTTTATCTGAACTAACAATTTACTGCACAGTGTAGACAGCCAAGTAGGAGAAGGAAATATAGTAAGTGATGTTCATAAATTTTCATTCCTCATCTACCAATATTTCAAATTAAATGATGAAAACAATACGGAACTTGTTTCCATAAAAGAGGTCGAATTCTAAACAAGGCCAAATGTTTCCGCATAAACTAAGAGAAGACAGATGACAAATGTAGAAAAAATCCAATTTCATACCTCCATATTTTGGTATACAAGGAAAGGGGCACGTGGGAGAGATGCATAGACTTAAAGCCATGAAGGGTACTACTGTCAGATTTAGACACAAAAACTAAACTGATCAGATGAATGTGGCGCATGTTTGCCGGCTGTTGAACGTTTTAGATTGTCAAGGGCTTTTTAGCAGGAGAAAAATATGATTTAGTCCAAATTTCGGTCCAATATATATGACAAGCTAGTCACACACCACCTTCGTACAATAATCAAGACCCTTCAAACACGAAATGCAGGAATAAAATAAGATCCAGATCCAGAAGTTACTTACCGCGGATTCATCAAGCTTATACAACACCTCATCTGGCTAGTAAATGTCATTCCTATTAAAAAAATCACGGGATTCATCAAACTTATACAACACCCCATCTGGCTAGCAAATGTCGTTCCTGTTAAAAAAAAATAAAGAACGGTCAGATCAGGTGTTGTGCAAGTGTTGCCCTAAAGATGATTTTATGTTACCCAATATTGATACGTTTGCAGATCCAACCAGCGGACACGCCAAGTTTTCGTATATGGACGACTACATTGGTTACAATCAGATAAAGATATTTGAGAACGACGTTAATAAGACCGTTTTCCGAACTACACAGTGATGCCTTTCGGTATGAAGAATGCAAGTGTTATATATCAACGAGCAACGACGATAATATTCCACCATATAATGCACAAACTGGTTGAAGATTATGTTGACGACGTGGTCGTCAAGTCCAAAACACGAACGTCTTATCTCGAAGTTCTTCGACAAGTCTTTGAGAGCTGCAGAGAGTATAAGCTCCGCATGAATCTTCTGAAGTGCTCGTTCGGGGTTTCTTCTGGGAAATTTCTATGGTTTCAAGTGACTCGGAAAGGGATCAAGGTGGACCCTGGAAAAGCACAAGCCACATCCACTATAACTCCACCTCGGGCTGTGAGAGAACTAAAGAGATCCATGGAGAAGGTTTCCTACATACGCGGTTTATTCCAGGGTTTCCACAGTTTGTCGCTTCATTCGTTATGCTACTTAAGAAGGGACACGATTCGTCTAGTCTCCAGTCCAACAAAAAGCTTTCTAGAAAATTAAGCAAATGTTGATTTTTTCCACTGTCATGAAAATACCATTACAAGGACGTCTCTTACTCCTATATACGACCTCTAGATATGTGGCCATCAATGCCCTCCTCGCTCAAGAGGATGACAAGGGCATTGAATTCTATGTCTACTACATCAGTCGTACGTTGAAGGATGGAGATCTCAGATACTCAAAGGTGGAAAAAGCATGTCTCTCGTTAGTATTTGTTATTCATAAGCTTCGGCACCATCTTTTGACGAATAGAGTGATACTCGTCATGAAGACTGGCCCATTAGATTCTTTTTGTCTAAACTTGTTCTGTCGGGGAGACCATCTCGTTGGTTACTACAAATGTCAAAGATCGACATAACATGCACTAATCCTAAGGCGATCAAACGAAAAGCCGTCAAAGACTTATTAGCAGTATTTCCAGGACGAGACACTACTTCCTTGCACGAAGAAGTACCTAGAGAGTTCCCGAAATTCTCTCTTGTATTTGTGTCTCTAGCTGGAGAAGTTTTCTAATATTTCCAGAAATAACACAGGAGGAGCTAGGGTCGAATTGGTGTGTCCAACTAGAGAAGTTTTCTCACATTCATTCAAGCTCGATTTCAAGTGCACAAATAACTCAGTCGATTCTGAATCATTCTTATTAGGAATATCGCTAGTCGAATAAACAAAGGTCCCCCATCTCAAAGTCATAGGCGATTCAAAATTATTTGCGTATATATATAAGATGAATGGAAATTATTCTATAAAAGAGGTCAACTAAGCTCCATGAAGAGCCGAAACGCAAAGATTGTTAACCCACTTGCTGAGTCAACCATAGTACACATAAGGCAGACCAACAATCGTCGTGCCAACTTCCTAGTTACTTCAGCATCAAAACTAAAAATTGAAGGAATTAAAAAGACCCTTACTGTTCAAATGATGCAAGCACTCATAAATTAATGAACCAAACACTGAAAAATCATCCATAAAGACCTCCAAAAATCGTTCTACCATGTCAGAAAATATACTCATCATGCACCGCTGAAAAGTAGCGGGTGCATTACACAACCCAAAAGGCATGCGTCTATACGCATATGTACCAAAGGGACAGGTAAAAGTAGTTTTCTCTTGGTCTTCTGGGGAAATAACAATCTGATTATAACCAGAGTAGCCATCTAACAAACAATAATGACTATGTCCAGATAATCGCTATAGCATTTGGTCGATGAAAGGAAGGGGAAAATGGTCCTTCCTTGTGACCTTGTTTAATTTTCTATAGTCAACACAAACACGCCACCCCTTGGTCACTCGGGTTGGGATTACTCATTGTTTTCACTTTGGACTATAGTGATACCTGATTTCTTGGGAACAACCTGAACGGGGATGACCCACTTACTGTCTAAAATGGGGTAGATAATACCCGAATTTAACAACTTAAGCACCTCCGTTCGAACTACTTCTTTCATGTTAGGGTTCAGTCGACGTTGCATCTCCCTAGAAGGTTTTGTATCGTCTTCTAAATGAATCTGACGCATACAAACAATAGGACTTATACCCTTAATGTCTGCTAAGGTCCACCCTAAAGCTTCCTTGTTGTTTTAAAGTACGGTCACTAGCCTACTTTCCTGATCAATATCCAAGTCTGATGCTACAATTACAGGGAAAGTCTCAGATGGGCCTAAAAACACATGTTTCAGAGTATATGGCAATGATTTGAGGTCCAACTTAGGAGGCTCTTCAGTTAGCTGATAGGTCTGTGAAAATTTCTCGTGGTATTTTCGAAGATGTTATTATTGAGGTCGACAGGTTTATTTATCCTGTGGATTTTGTTATCCTAGATACCCAACCTGTTCCTGACCCAGAAAACCAGATACCTGTGATATTAGGTCGCCCGTTTTTAGCTACATCTAATGCGATCATTAATTGTCGAAATGGTATTATGAATTTATCTTTTAGTAATATGACTATTGAGTTGAATATTTTCAATATTAGTAAGCAACCCCCTGAGCTAGATGACACGTGCATTGAAGAGGTAAACATGATAGGAACATTAGTTCAGGAGTCATTACCAATCATCTTATCTGAAGATACATTTGAGAGTTGTTTAACGCATTTGGCTTAGATTTCGATGATGATAGCACCATTGATCAAGTAAATACTCTGTTAGAATCTACCCCTGTGTTAGATACTAATAGATGGAAAGCTAAGTTCGAACCACTACCAGTTTTTAATTCTACCTTAATTCCTTCTTTAGAAGTCTTTAGAAGAGCCTCCTAAGTTGGACCTCAAACCATTGTCAGATACTATGAAACATGTGTTTTTAGGCCCATCTGAGACTTTTCCTGTAATTGTAGCATCCGACTTGGACAGTGATCAGGAAAGTAGGCTAGTAACCGTAATTCAAGACAACAAGGAAGCTTTAGGGTGGACCTTAGCAGACATTAATGGTATAATTCATATTGTTTGTATGCATAAAATTCATTTAGAGGATGACACCAAGCCTTCTAGGGAGATGCAACGTCGATTGAACCCTAACATGAAAGAAGTAGTTCGAACTGAGGTGCTTAAGTTGTTAGATACAAGCATTATCTACCCCATTTCAGACAGTAATTGGGTCATCCCCGTTCAGGTTGTTCCCAAGAAATCAGGTATCAATATAGTCCAAAATGAAAACAATGAGTTAATCCCAACCCGAGTGACCACGAGGTGGTATGTTTGTATTGACTATAGAAAATTGAACAAGGTCACAAGGAAGGACCACTTTCCCCTTCCTCTCATCGACCAAATGCTAGAGCGATTATCTGGACATAGTCATTATTGTTTGTTAGATGGCTACTCTGGTTATAATCAGATTGTTATTACCCCAGAAGACCAAGAGAAAACTACTTTTACCTGTCCCTTTGGTACCTTTGCTTATAGACGCATGCCTTTTGGGTTGTGTAATGCACCCGCTACTTTTCAGCGGTGCATGATGAGTATATTTTCTGACATGGTAGAACGATTGTTGGAGGTCTTTATGGATGATTTTTCAGTGTTTGGTTCATCTTTTGATGAGTGTTGATTCTACTGTCCTTCGTTGTTTAAAGACACCCACAGTTACTGTGTTACTTATGAGCGTTGCCAAAAGTTAGGAACCATTTCCCGTAAAAATATGATGCCTTTGAACCCTATTCTAGTTATTGAGGTCTTTGATGTGTGGGGCATTGATTTTATGGGTCCTTTTCCTAATTCTTTTGGTTATTTTTACATCCTTGACATTATAGACTATGTGTCTAAGTGGGTTGTGGCGGTTTCATGTAGATCAAATGACCACAAGGTTGTGGTTCAGTTTTTGAATGATAACATATTTGCACGTTTTGGTACACCGCGGGCAATAATTAGTGATGGAGGGTCGCACTTTTGTAATCGACCGTTTAGGATTTTGATGAAGAAATATGGTATTACCCACAAAGTAGCTACCCCATATCACCCGCAGACTAGTGGTCAAGTAGAGGTTTCCAACAGGGAGATAAAACGTATTTTAGAGAAAACAATTAATTGATAAGTGCATAATTTATACATTTTAAGTATCATTTCCTTATATTTATTTGCTAGATTTTGTGTGAATTACCGTGTGGTAGTATTACTTTTGTATTTTGTGTGTTTTCTTAGGTTACATCTCTGAAACAAGTGAAATGGAGCTTTACAAGAGGAGAATTTCCAATATTTCTACCCTCCATCTTGTATAAAATTGCATTACGAAGCCGGCGGCGAAAGAACGAGGTCATTCCGACTTCGTATGAGATAGTTACGAACTAAAAGAGGAATTAAGCTTGTCGGTTTCACGGAACCGACAGTTAGACAGACTTAAGTGAAAGTGTTAAAGACACCTGCGTAATTACTATGGGATTCCTGATATTTTATTATGATAACAGCACCAAGCTGTTTTGATAAGGGCTGACATCTTATTTCTCCTTCATTACCAGCGAACGGAACAGAATTAGGTTTAGTTTTTATTCCAGCCATTTTAGGTGAAAGTTAAAGGCTGGATTATGATGATTTCAGGGGCTATTTCGAGTTGTGTCCGGATAAGAATCATGGTGCAGAATGAGAACAAGGTTTGGCTAAAAAAAAAGGAAGAAGATGAATGGTTTTGCTGTGATTATCCGGAGAAGCTGTTATGGTGTTCAACTGCCATTAATGGCCTGTGATGAAATATGGAGCTCGAGATATGGAGTCGCTGATGGGTTATGGGTTAGAATGTGAACTTAATGCTCGAGTTTTCTGTTGGAGTGATGAAGGCAGTGAGAATCGAAGATGGTGGTTGTTGATTATCTTGATGGCTAATGGTGATGATGAAGTAGTGCTGCTGTGATTGAGAGCTCGAGCAGAAACATGGTCGGAGGTTGTTTCCGGAGATTTAATGATCTTGGCAGTGGTTTCTGAGTTGTGGTTGAGATGGAATAGCATTTGACAATGGCAGAGATCGAAGAAGAAGTTGTTAGCGTGATTGATCATGGAAGAGATGATCGACGAGAACTGAATTCAAGGTTCAAATGATTCAGGAGGTTAATGGAATTATTAGAGGGCATGGGTCGATTTTATTAGCCGTAGATGAGAGTGAGAAAGACTGCAGTTGATCGATACAGCTCGAGAACTTCAACTGCCATTAATGGTTTCGGTGGTTGTTATTGACAGTAAGAGAGAAGGTCGGGTTGAATCTGGTGTTGATGTGTTGCTGGAGTTATTTTTGTGATGCTGAGTCTTGGCCAAGAATTCTTGCCGACAAGTCAGGGAAGGAAGTGTTTTTCCTTGCCGTCAAAACAAGAGATGGATGATCGGGATTAAGCGGTGAATAGAATTTGAATGGGATTATGCTACTTGTGTGTTATCAGATTAGGAATTCTAAGAGGAGGCGGTTAATCAAGCTCTATAAATAGACCCTCTCACGTAGACAACTTCATAATGAATAGAATTTGAATGGGATTATGCTACTTGTGTGTTATCATATTAGGAATTCTAAGAGGAGGCGGTTAATCAAGCTCTATAAATAGACCCTCTCACGTAGACAACTCCATACAGGAAGAAAACTGGACGTAGACAATTTACCCGGAGACAGAGAGATATCGGTTAGTTTGTGTTTATTTTTTTAATTAATTTTTATGGCTTTTAAGAAAGCCATGTCAGGCTAATTCTCTTGTTAGGGCGAAAGAATGAACTTGTAGAGATGGTTTTTTTTGTGTTTCAAAACTAGGGTTTTTAATTATATGAACTTAATATTAATGTTTCGTCTCTCTCTCAATGTTTTACCTTCTTGATGATTTTTCATGTTCTATGCCACGTATAGTTCATTGTTTGATTAGTAGAAGGACTCGTTGAAACCTTGTATGAAATCGTTTTTATGAATACTCTTTGACTCTTTATGCCTCGTATACTTAGTACTTCGAAATTCTACCTTAGGTTGAGAACAAACAATTCTTTTTGAAAATTCTTTCTTCGATTCTTAAACGAAAAATCTTCCGCGTATTAGTAGCTAGTTTTCTATTTTACATGAGTAAAATCGAGACCCTTCGTGACGAACGCAATTAAATCCTGATCTACAACGGATTCCCGAAATCTTAACGTTTTCCTCTTACTGTTTTCAAACTTTACTAAATAGTTTTAATTCACTCGTTAATTTCATTCTTTATAAAATAAAACCTAAAAAATTATTTTAATACAAACTCCTCGTGGAACGAACCGTATTTGCTCTTGTCTACATCTTTCGACACTGTGCGCTTGCGGTAAAACAAAGTCAGGATGAAGTTTAGTGTTTGAGATCAATCCCCATTATTATATTATTTAGACCATTATTAGAAGAAAAATAAATAATAATAATCGAGTATTGACATTTTGATAGCAATATGTTTGTGTTCTACCTGTCTCCGTCGCCTAAGCAAGCGTGGAACGCAGGATCCATGAGAACTATCATGTAAGATGCTGACAAGGAGCATGCGCTTGGATTCATTTGATCCAATCATGTTGTCAATACATTTAAAAATAATAAATAATTATTTAATTTTCAATAAATCGACCGTTGGGACCCTTGTATATACCAGCTGAGTTAATATTAGTAGTAAGACTAGTGAGAGCGTATCTCAATCCATTAGGATTCATCCTGGCGGCGACCTTCAGACAAATATGGGAAACACCGTTCACCTTAGTCAACATGTGCAAACTTCATTTTGTCTACATCCATTTTATAAATCTTCTCATGTTATTGTACTTTGATAGATTTTGAGTATCGTGGTTGAACGACTATCTAAGTAGAGTTTTGAATTCTTATATGAATTTTAGTATGCTGAGTGCAAACTCGTGTACAACAACTGGACTCATATAGGGTAACGATTCTTACAGGCGAATAATTTAGTATGCCGACTAAATAGCTTGTTAGTGTTTACCCTCAATCGTTCACATGTATCTAGGGTTTGGAGTAAAGGTTTTGTGGGTATACCTCTTTGTAACCCTCACGAGACAAAACTCGTCCACTAGGGGCACCTAGGGGTTTAAAGGCTTGTTGCACACGCTAAGTGCAATCGTGATGCCTTCGAAAGTGAGTTAGGATTTTTATTTGCTCGAGGACTAGCAAATAATAAGTTTAGGGGTATTTGATAAACACATTTGTGTGTCTATTTTATCTCAATTCTATATTTTGTTAATGCTCAATTTTATACTAATATGGTGTTTTTATGTATATGTAGACATTTTTGGAAAATAATTATTTCTAGAAAAATTGGCTCGAAAAAAGTGTTAATGGCACCCAAAAAAATTACTAAAGCACCCATCATTTGGATAAGGGCACCCAAATAACTAAAGGCACCTAACAGCTGGTTAAAGGCACCCACTTCTTCTCGTTTGAAAACTAAAATGGCGGGAAATCTTGTGTTTGGATCTATGAAGAGATTTTACGTTATTTTTGGGATTAAAACAGAGAGTATTCTAGCCTTATCAAGAGTGAGTTGCACATGACCAAAAGATACGTGAAATCAATAAAGAATCAATCCAAACAATCTCGAGAAAGATATCAGGGAAGAATATTTTTTTCTCTCGGGTTTGATTTGAATGATAGAAAATATTCGCTCAGGATTATTGTCTCAGCAATATTTATTCTCGAGCAGATGATGGAAACAAAATCTTCAAGACATCAAAAATCAGATCGAAAATTTTCGATCGAAAAATAGAAAGAATTTGTTAACAAAATCCCGAGTTCTATTTTCTGTTAATGAAGATTCTGTGAATATTTGGTGGTGTGTGGTGTATAAATAGGATGGGGTCGAGCCAGAAAAGATATCGAGAGCTTAGGGAGAGCTTAGGAGACGAATAGAAGGAAGAGAAATCAATTCATAAAAATCTGTTGTTGTTGTCGCATGAAGAATAGAGATACGAAACAATTTCTTCAACCTCTCAACCACGATTTTTTTATCCATTTTCAACGGATATCTTCGCATCTGCAACATTTATCTTCAGCTGCAACGGTTTCTTCAACCTATCTGCAACGGATATCTTAGCATCTGCAACGTTTATCTTCAGCCCTTCTCTGTAACAGTGAGTCTGTAATGCCTTTAAACGTTGCAAACTCACTGTTTTCTTTGTTTCTCCTTTTTTATCATTTATAAACGTTTTGAGCCATAAAGCATAATTTTGAGCAATTGATTAATATGAGGAGCTAAACCCCATTTCTGAGGCGACGGAGGAAGCTATTTTTCTAAAAATTATGTGGTAATATTTATTTAATTAATTTATGCAATTCTTTTATGATTATTTTCCTTGGTTAAAAATTGATTTAATGATTTTTATTAAACAATTGTGATTTCGTTTGATGGTACATGTTTGGCCTAGGTTTTTGATGTTGCATGCTTTTTTTATACAATTGTTATTTTGAAAATATATTTATTGCAATATTTTAGAATCAAATTAAATGTAAGAATTGTATAATTATAATTATTGAATTAAATCACTTTAAAAATTGGAAAATAGTGGAATCTTAGCCTCGGTTTTCTCTTAATCTTCTTATCAATTTTATTTGAGTTTTGTTATTTTTAGTGTTAGAAACTAGGTTTAAATCTAAATCTTCACAAGTCTTGAATGAACTTTTCTTACCACTATAACAAAACCATCATACGTCCTAAAATCTGTCATATTTTTGATGTACTATTTCTTAAAGGACAGACTGTTTTTGTTAAATAATAACAACTAATTTTGTTTGTCCGGAAATATCGATTGGCTACATTTGTTGAAAATCGGGTTTTCGGATTCAGATGGACTCATCTCATTCCAATTCATCTTAGTCAGTTTCATCCAAATCTGGTTCAACTGACTCAATTTGTCTTTTTTCTTCCCTATTATTTATTTTATTTATTATTATTTTTAGATTAATACATGAGACAAGCCAACAAAAGGATTTTTGTTAACAAATGAAACCTATTCTATTAAAATTAATTGAAATTCAAATTAACAACTTTACAGCCCAAACATCCTCAACAAAAATTACATATTTAATTCATGTTCAAAACAACAAAGAAGAAAAATAAAATTACAATAAAAACAGTATGATGTAACTTCTAGGTACACAAGTCACGTATTGCTATGGCCTTCAATCGTTTGACAGGAACAATACCCTGAAGTGTTCCATCTCCAACACAGCTTCATATCGCCATCGTTGTTCTTAGATAAGGATTTCTAATTTCCATCATTTAGAGGTGCACTAAAACTAACACTCCTAGAACAACTGCTTTCCTCAAAACATATCCAGTCACTCCATTATATCCACAACCAAAACAAAACACTTAGTTTCACATGTCAATAATATTACATGAAAATTTAGAAAAATGAAATTACAATTATTATTTGTAAAATAATAAATAAGATTGCTTGCTTGATTGGAACACAGATTGCACAATAAGCATACAAGCATTAGTGTCGTTCTAAAGTAGTATTTCAAGTCGTGCTCCCCAAAATAATACATAGAAATGATATCAAAATTTTTATATATATATACAACAAATAAAAGAACTAATCAGAAAATATATTTTGATATCATGGATTGGTTACTATTTCCTTTTGTTGTTTGCAGTGGAGAATTATGACTAGCTAGTAAGAATAAGGGAAAAAGAAGAACCTTACTGGACTACAAGCATATGGCACATAAACTTTGTCAATTTGGAAATGAACGAAAAAAATAGATATGATAACATTTCTCGTGACAAAGAAGATTCCTTTAAGGATCGACGGTACTAAAAATTGTCCACATCAACTAATTGTGATGCCTCTCCTTCTCTTTCATATCTTCCATAGACATTTACATTTCCTATATAAAAAAGATCACCAAGGAGAAGAAAAACTACCTAATACTCTAGTTGTAAATTTTAAGCTATGGGCATTGATAATTGAAGATTGTATCTGCACATTTAGAGGACTCGGATAGAAGAAAATCTTCTCTTTTTATTTTTCTGAGAACTTAAGCAATCCTCCAAGATGTGACAAAACGCAGAAAAAAATTCAATAAGCCTCAAAGTAGAAAATATAAAAAGAAGATAAGATAGGTTTACAAGTAGCAATTGACTATAAAAAAACACGAATCAATTGTTGATACATAAGGAATGTACATGTTATGGAACTTAAACAGACCACCCAATTCTTCGACCAGTTATATAACCTATGGAGACCAGCTGCTGATACCTTGAGTATATGTTCTACAGACTTAAGCCGACAACACAATTCTTGAACCAGTTACATGTCCTTGCACAGTGCTAAAGGGGTTCATGATGCTTTGAATGATAATGCCTTTTTCAACCTACGGAAACATTGGAATATGGTCTCTTATTTCATCATTTATGTGGTGGACTATCTATCTATCTTTTTTTTATTGAAGTATCTATATATTATTTCCGTTTTAGGAAAAAAGCTAATATCACTTTTTTAAATTAACATATTTTTAGATTAAAATAAAAAAATAGTAGTAACATTTTTCTAAAAACGGAAGGAGTATTATTTAAACTATAAAATAATAAATGATTCCAAAACACCTCGACTAATTGATTCACATCGCTAAATCTTTTATATCATTTTGAAACAGAGATTGCAGCATTAAGCAATCTGAAATTAAGATTCCAGACAATAACAAAATCATAAATTCCATACAAACTACAAGCAAAAGATGAATATCATAAGCTCATCTAGTTAAGATGCATCTTTCCATGCCATTCATTACCTGAAGGGTTCATTTTCCACTGGTCATACGAAGCACTATAAACTGACCAACAAACTTTAAAAAATAAGAAGTTAAACAAATCATTAGCATAATTTAATTTTGATGGTCAGTTCACCTTGTTTTTACGTTGTTCTTGTGTATCTTCTTTAGGCTTCTTCCTAAAAATAAATATGATAATTATTAGAATGAGACATGATAAGCTCCAACCATCATCAATTTACTGATATAAGTAAAATCTAATGTATCAAACACCAAGAATTGAGCAAACAATTTTTTCTGAAAATCCCGAATTAATTAGCACCAAAAGGATACAATAAGCATAAAAATTCAATCAAACTAGGGTTTAATAATGGGGATTTAGGGGTTTACTTTTTTTTATAAATCTAAAACCAAAGTACTTGATACCAAATTCTAATCAGTCACAAAAAAGAAAAACTCATTGAATTATTAAAATTGAATCAGTATATCATAAAATTTGAAATATTATCATACTCCCTCCGTTTCTAAAAGATAGGTAAGATTACTATATTTGGGTATGTCAAAAAATAGATTTGTTTCCATTAATATAAAGTCAAATGAAAATTACTATATCACCCATAAGGGACCACTCTTTTCTCCACTTCTTATTTTTTGCTCTCATGTTTTTATTTATTAATCAAGGGGACCACTTTTTCTAAAGGATAAATTAGGAAAAAATATTAAAAAAATAACTATAATGATTAATTTTTTTAATTTTTTAGTAAAATCAAATAAGTCTATCATTTTGAAACGGAAGGATTAATAAACAAAGAAAATTATATATAAATCACAGAAATCTTAACTGATTTCGCGTTTCTCTCTCCTTTGCTCTGGTCTTCTGGGTTTCTTCAATTCAAAATGTATAATAATATGAGGAAAAAAAACAGAATAGTTGAGGAAGGTAAGTTCATGAGAAAGTTTTATTTGATAAACGCGGAGGAGAAGAATACGGGAGCCGGTTATTTTCTCTGAGGATTTTTAGTCTTGAGAAGTTTCAAGATCTGATTATACGTCGTTGGATTAAATTTATCAAAGGTCCAAATAGCTCAAGTAATTTAAAGGTTTTAATTGGCCTATATGTATAAATGTGGATCTTAAAATATTTCCATCCCACATTACGAACCGTCGGATTTCTAATTATCAACAACTTATAATTGAAGATGGAATTTTGGTTTTTGGTAGAAAAATTAAGTTACAATATTTTGGGGGAAGTTGGGGTTAGATTATATTGTTTAGTATTTTTATTTTTTTTTAAAACGATAGATTATTTGACGAATTAGTATTGTTAGTTATCACATACACATTATTTGACAAATCTCAACAGTAAAATATTTCACGACTAGCGTGATCAGTCTTTTTCTCCACGCCCCAAATGTCCTAAAAACCATGTTTTGGACTAGTATATGCATCAAGCATAAGCCCTAGCCGTGCATTACACTGGGGACTGGCGACAGTTGTACGTCCAGTATTTGCGAGATAACATTTTTCCCTCAGACAAGCCGGCAAATGCTAAGCTAACACAACGAACTAAGAGATTCATCTTCCACGAGGATGTTTTGTAACGGAAAAACTATGGAGAGAATTTGTTGCACTTATTAGGAACAACCGAGACCCTTACATTACTCAAAGAGACGCATCAAAGAGATAGAAAACTATTTCCACAAGTTCACAAGAAATACTACTAGACGACTATGGAGGATGATGCGTCATCTTTTGTTCAGAAGTGTCAAATTCACAGGAATATGATTCACACCCTATGTATTACCCTGCATTCGATAAGCATTCGATAACCATTTTATAGATGGGGACTTGACCTGATTGGTAAGATCCACCCGACCTTATTAAAGCAACATGGTTACATGATAAGAACTACATAGTATTCCAACGAATGGGTAGAAGCGGTCCAACTCAAGAAAGCAACATGGTTACATGATAAGAACTACATAGTATTTCACCGAATGGGTAGAAGCAGTCCAACTCAAGAGCACGACCGGAGTCACTATCGCTGAGTTCATCAAGGAGCATATAATCTGCATGTTTGGTATCCCCAACCATATCACCTCTGATAATGGTACCATGTTTGTTAAGCGACAGGTTCAAGATATGCTAGAAGAATATACGATGTCAAACACATCTTTTCCATGCCTTACTACCCTCAAGAAAACGAACAAGCAGAGAGTACGAACAAAAATTTGATTTGTATTCTTAGACAAACAGTGTATGAAAACCTTAGGTCATAAAATGAGCATCTTCGTATGGCACTGTGGCATATCATACCTCAACGAGAAAATCCACATGAGTCTCTCCCTACTCCTTTGTGTATGGTACAAATACGATACTTCCAGAAGAAATCAGAGTCCAGTCCGCATGTATAGCTGCAGCAAGCAGAGTACAATGGGACACGTCTGAGGCGTCTGACTCTCGTATAACTGATTTGGATGTTCTTGACATTAGGTGTGCCAAATCTAAGGAACACTTAATTGCATACAAAAAGCGAATTGCCAGAGCATATGATAAAGCAATAAAACCAAAACCATTCAAAATCAGGGCTTGGTATTGCAAGCAGCTAAGCAAATTCTACTGAATAGTCCTGATCCCAAATTATCTCCTAATTTGGAAGGACCATACGTGATTTTTGAGGTAGCTTCTAGTGGATATTATAAAATAGCCACCAATGAGGGAAATCAAGAAGTTACCATGATCAATGGCAAGTGGCTCAAGGTAGATCATGTTTGACTTGTTTATTTTCCTCAAAATATTTTAAGATGTAATTTCATTAAAAAATAGTGTGCAAGCTTCGTATTATCAAAAAAATTCAAGTTCAAACCCTACTTATTCAAATTCAAATATTATTCACTCAAAATCAATCATTATTATGCACTATCCTTTGACTCAGACAAAATAGTGACCCTCTAAAGAAAATCGTACAATACATTTAGATCTCCACCAGTAAACTCGTCGATTTCTTTGAGGTGTGCTTCAAATTTATTGTTGAAGTTTTCCTCCATTATCGCGAGCGTCCGACCTTCCTTGACTAGCCTCTCCTCCTCCCGCTCGAACGTAGTTGTCTCCCTCACCTAACTAGTCGGTTCATCCTGATGGAGTAGAGTCGATGACGAAGTCATGCTGAATTAAACTCAAAACCTTCGCACATGGAAACCTTTTCTTCCCAGCCTTCAAGCTCTTTGTCGGTGATACTGTCCAAGGTTTGAGACTCATCTCTTTTACAGATTAGAACAATTCAACGGAGTATTCTGCTAACAGGGATACAACTGTTAAAACTTTCATAGTGGCGATGTGGTCATATCTATTCCATATATATGGGTATAGATAAGTGTGAGGTTATTAAATCCCTAACACCACGTGTTCAAATACTGTGGAAAGAATATCAAATTATGATGGAATGAGAAACACTGAAACAAAACTCTTTGGATAAGTACTGATCCAGACATCTTCGTTGCATGACCGACACGCAACTTGCGGGAAAGCATGGCACATTGTACGAAATAGACACCTCCGTTGCTTGACAGACACACAAGTCGCGCGAAAGCCTGACACAATGAATAGAACTGACAAACATTAATGCATGATGGACACGTCTCAGTTGAACAGGTTGCGGAACAAAAGAAGCTAAAACATGACAAGTCACTTTCAATAGCCACGTATTGGACATGCCAAATTCTGAAAATAATAATGCTACTTTCAATAGCCACATGTCAGACATGCCATTAATTCTAATAAGACCGCAGCATTCATCGAAATCCAAAAGCAATTACTTGAATACAAATCCGCAGAAAAGGTGCGGGTCACCAAGCGAGAAACTAAGGTAAATAAGAAGTTCACATGACAAGTCTTGTGGGAAATACAAATAAGAATGCGGGATAAGCTTCGTTCCAAAGTCTGGATAAGAACTAATAGGTGGAAAGTTTATATTAGAGGGACCCGTGATATTTACTATAAATATCAAACTCCAAAACAGAAAGAGGGGACGGAAAATTTTGGAGAAGGAACTGGATACAAGAAAAAAGTTCAGGTATGGAACTTGTGTTAATTAATTTCGTAGTTCAATCATTCTTTGATAAATTTTACTTGAAGCATATAGCATTTTATCCTTTTGTAACATACAATCATGAATAACAACCATCCAAATCTTTTGTTACCCGTGGATGTAGACACTCCATTGTCGAAACCACGTTATATAAATTGTTTATTTGTTATACTTTGATTTCATCATAATTGATTTTCTTCATATCTTAATCATTGGTTGTGGTAATCATGAAAATGGTAATCACAATTTGGCGCTAGAAACAAGAGGTAGTAAAGAATTTATTCTACTTGTCCAAATCTTCATCTTTAAAATCTTGAATCTTATTATCTTAGAAAACCCCATTTTCCTACATATACTATGATTTTAATTGATATTTCAAATTCTGCATATAGTTTCTCTCTGAACTTTTTAATTGATGTCTATTTCGATTTAACTGTTATGTTCATATACAATACCTTTTTAATTGTTACCTCTCATTTAAATCAATATTTTTATTTTTTTAGATGTTCTCTTAACTATGTGTTTGAAAACTTTGCTCATAAATTTCCACCAAAGTATTATGTTTTAAACAATTTCGCAGAAAGAATTTGGCTTAAAATCAGGGAATTTTGTGTCTGTAATTCAACCATATTTAGCTGCATATGATGTTGTGTCAATTGCTTGTATAAATTAAGAATGTTTTGCAGCTGCTTAGTTATGATTTTTATCAAAACAGGAAAAATAAGTTTTCAACTGAACTTCTGAACTTGCTTTTGATTTGTTTGCAAAAAATGATTCAATAAACTTTTAAAATCTGTTTTCTGTTTTTAACTTGGGTATCAATATTTAGATATCATCTGATCTTCAACCTTTATCTCTTGTTTTAATTCGTTGTTTCGCAATATTTAGTTAAGAATATCAACAAAGAAATTTCTACAACAACATCAGATTGAGCTAAGAAGTCGTTATAATATCCCAAGAGAAATTAAATAAATAGAGAAAGTCGCAAACAAAACCATACAAGAACAAGATGTCGATATAAGAAATTTGGGAAATCAAACAATAAAGACTGGAAGAAAAACTCTTCCAGAAAGAGAAATGGTAGAAGAGTCCCAAGGACCGCAACCCTTGGATGCTCAGGCAAACATTCGAATTAACCAATCAATTAACCAACCACATGAAGAAGCATCATAAAACATGATTGATCCCATCAATCAATTATTTGAAGAATTGAACGAAATGTGTAAGGATTAAAAAGCTTATGCAAAAACAATTGTTCTTCTAACACAAGAAAATCATATGCTCAGGCATAAAGCCCGACAGGATGCGGAAGCATATGTTACAAGGTTACAGGGGCAGGAAATAAGTTCAAAAAGATCTTCAGAAAGCAAAACGAGGATCAATAGAGATCAAAGGATGATGATAGTTGAACCGGCGGATGATACATATGTTCATAAAAAAAAAACAGGTTTAATCAGCGGTATGAGTCCGATAAACCAGATTTGGATGACTCAAAACCGCAGAACAACAGGTAGAATACATATTTTGAGGATTTGGAAGAAATAAGAGAGGAAATAAAGACCTTAAAAAACAAAAAAGAGGGAGGACGTCTTGAGGAAGTTAAAAGAGGCCAGTAGAACACCATTGGCACCGAACCTTGCGCTTGCATCTATCCCGCACAAATGCAATCTCCCCATCTTTGAATGTTACGATGGAACAAAGGATCCCGCAACTCACTTAAAATATTATAACCGCAGTATGACCCGCTGGGAGCAAAATGATCTTATCATGTGCCGATATTTTCCCTCTAGTTTGAAAGGATCAGCATTAACATAGTACGACAATCTACCAGAAGGATCAATACATTCGTATGCACAATTGACCCGAAAATTCTTGGAGACGTACATGTACAATAAACCCGCAAATGCTGGAATAGATAAATTATTTTCCCTTGTGTCTTGGACAAATGAACTATCTGAGACTACACAAATCGGTGGAAGGCAATTTTTCAAGCAATAGGTAATATTAGTCCATAAATTTTTATTAATTGCTACAGATGGGGAATATCAAACCGCATGAGCCCGCTTTTTATAGATATGCATGGAGAGGATCCAAAAATTGAAGGGGATCTAAGGGTAATTATCGAGAAATATGCAAGGTTACAAGATATACAAATATAAAATACAAGAGCAGTTTCTCAACATCAGAGAGTTGCAAACAGAACAGATTTTGTTGAACCCGCAACATGTTCTGGAAAGCGAGTTGCGGGTAAAACCCATATAATGAATTTAAGCGAGGAAGAGCGAATGAGGAAAGAAGGATCAACCGGCAATTTGAGGATCGAGTTTTTACTAAGCTCAACACCCTATATTCACAAATTCTAAATAAAATTAAGAACATGCAAGATTTTGAATGGCCATGAAAGAAATAAAGGCAACCAACACGCACAGAAAGTTCTAAAGATTATTTTGGATATCGTTGTTTTTATGGTCATCCCACAAATAGATGCAAGAATTTAAAATTACAAGTCCAGAAGTTAATTGATGATGGAGAACTGAAGGAACTCTTTTATTTACCCGATCCTCCACCAAGGCTGAACACAGGGAAAACTGTAAATATTCCGGAGATAACTGAACCATCAACACGATTTCCTACACAAAGTCAAATCAGTTATCTATGAACGCAACAATTGATAAGAAATTGCGTAAAAGAATTGACAATCATGAAGTTTTTAAAGTTGCGGGAAGAATGACAGAAACGTGGGAGGAATGGATGGCTTCCCCATTGACTTTTTCAGCGGGTGAAGTTGATCAAGAAATTGAGACACACAATGATCGGCTGGTTCTCACTTTACCGATGTTTGGATGGAATGTGAAGAAGATCCTCATGGATGGGGGAAGTTCACTTAATTTGTTATTTTATGACACATTCCAAAAAATGGGACTAAAAGACGATCAACTCACACCCTCTTGTTACACTATTTATGGATTTAATGGGATACCATCAAAGCCAAAAGCAGATATTTTACTTGAAGTCATGGCGGGACCAATAAGCGTTTTAACTAAATTCAGTGTAGTAGAGGCACCGTTCCTATATAATGCAATCATTGGCAGACATTGGGTTCACCAATTGAAAGGAGTAACCATAACTTATCATCAATTGTGATTCCCAACACCACAAGAAGAAATTGAAATAAAGGGGGATCAAAATGTTGTAAGATCTTGCATCCTCATAGAAACACATATGAATGAGGAACAAATTCAACAACAGCAAGAGAGAAAGAAAGAACGAAAAACAAAGCAAAAGAAGAAGCAATAAATCAATATTTGATTGAGAATGGGGTAGAAGATCGATGAATGAAACAAATGAAAAAATTCCATCGGAAGGAAGCATACCAAAAACTAAGGAAAAGGGTAGTATTCCAGAATAGCAATCAAAGGGAGCTCCCACATTTTTAGGAGTTCCCAAATCCACTTGTTCAGCAGTTGAAGAAACCAAGAATGTCAATGTAGGAACAGAAGAATCCCCGAGAATAATCAAGATTGGAACACTAATGGAATCAGAAAGGGAACATAATTTGGTTATTCTACTTAGAGACTATGTGGATATTTTCGCATGGAAAATGAAGGATATGCCAGGCATTGATCCAAGTATCGTTCGTCCCGAATTACATATACATCCAAGCATTACACCATTTCGGCAGCGTATACGCAAAGTAGCCCCCGAGTATCATTTATCAGTTGAAAAGGAACTAAAGAAACTCATGGATGCAGGATTTATTCGAGAGGTGCGATACCCAACCTGGATATCCAACATGGTAATTGTACCAAAGAAGAATGGAGGAGTAAGGATTTGTATAGACTTTACCAATTTGATCAAGGCATGCCCTAAAGATAGTTATCCTCTTCCTAGCATTGATCAATTAGTAGATGCAGCTGAAGGACATGAGGCTTTATCTTTCATGGATGGACATTCAGGGTATAATAAAATTGCTTTAGCTGAAGAAGATCAAGAACATACTGTATTTTTTACTCCGCATGGTTTGTACTGCTATACAAGAATGCTATTTGGACTAAGAAATGCGGGAGCAACCTATCAGCGACTGGTAGATGCAATCTTTAAACCATGGATGGGCCGCACCTTGGAAGTCTATGTAGATGATATGCTAATAAAAAGTAAACTTTCAAAAGATCATTTACAAGATTTAAAAGAAATATTTGAAGCTCTACACAAATATAAAATGAAATTCAATCCGGATAAATGCATTTTTGGAGTTACATCTGGAAAGTTCTTGGGTTACTTGGTCACAAAAAGGGGATTGAAGTTGATCCAGCAAAAATACAAGCAATTGTTAATATGTCATCCCCAAAGAATGTAAAAAAAGTACAAAAGTTAAATAGATGTTTACCTGCACTTAACAGATTCATTGCCAGATCATCAGACAAATGTAAACCATTTTTTGACACAATAAAAAAGAAAAGCAGATTTGTATGGAATGAAAATTATGAGCAAGCCTTTCAAAACATCAAAGCTTATCTCGCCACACTACCTGCATTACAAAAACCGAAACCTGAAGAGGTACTGGCCTTGTACATAGCTGCAACAGAAGATGTTGTAAGTGCGGTAATTGTACGTACGAATGAGAAAGTGGAGAAACCAGTGTATTATATCAGTAAAATTCTTAATCTTGTAGAAAGGAATTACACCAAAATTGAACAATTGATATTAGCACTAGTTTTTGCCACACAGAAATTGGGCACATATTTCCTCACACACTATGTGCGGGTACCAAGTAAAGCTCCGTTAGAATCCGTACTAAAGAATGCGGGAAAGGTGGGGAGAAAAGCGAAATGGAATGTACAATTGGAGCATTTCCATATCATATTTAAAATACAAACTACACAAAAATCGCAAGTCTTGGCAGATTTCCTTGCGGATTTACCATTGGATGACAACTTTGAAATCCAAGGTTTGTCGGGGATAGAAGACGATGATTCTCAAGATATTCTGAGTTCTGTAAACTCCCGCAGATAGGAAGTATTTGTTGATGGGGCACGCAATAAAGAAGGAGCGGGAATCATAATTGTGTTTACAACCCCTACAGGGGGATCAGATGGTACATGCATTTCGTCTTGAATTCGATGAACACACAAATAATATAGTAGAGTATGAGGTTGTAGTTCATTCTCTTCGACTTATCATCGATTTGGGAATAAATGATGTGCGGATTACAAGTGATTCACAATTGATAATTCGGCAGGTTGATTTGAAATATCAAGCGCTTGATGAAGACTTGAAAAATTATAAGAATCTTGTTCAAAAATTGGCATCTCAAATTCCAAATATAATTTTTCGACATTTATCTAGAGAGAAAAATCACCATGCTGATGCATTAGCATTCATTTCTTTAATGATAAAAGATCAAAATACATTGGTAATCAAAATTGGGCGCATCTATGAGCCATCAATTAAGATATGGGCAGTCAAAAACATGAAGAGGAAGTAGATGAAGATATTGAAGATGCGGGCATTAAAGATGATGCAAACTTTCCACAAAAACCAGAAAATGAATCATCTGAAGAAGATTGGAGGCTCCCAATACGTCAATACTTACAAAGTGGGATATTGCCTGCATACACTAAAGAGGCGAGAAAAGTGCAATCAAAATCTGCAAATTATCAATTGTGGGATAAAATTTTGTACCGCAAGTCTTTTTTGGGACCGTTACTTCGGTGTTTGTCACAAAAAGAAGGACAACGTATTCTCATAGATATTCATTATGGAGATGCATGAAATCATAACGGAAGATGATCACTCGCACTGAAAGCAAAGACACAAGGGTATTACTGTCCATTTATGCACAAAGATGCGGACAATATGTCAAGAAGGTGCGAAGAATGTCAACGCTTTGCAAAAAAAATTAAAGCTCCCGCAACGAAACTCAATTTTGTATTCATCCCGTGGCCATTTGCACAATGGGGAGTAGATATTGTTGGGCCCTTAGTGGAAGGCACACAAAAAATAAAATACTTGATCGTAGCAACTGATTATTTCACTAAATGGTTTGAAGCTAAAGCTCTTGCTCGCATTAGAGATACGGATGTTTTTTACGTTTTTATTCGAAGATATAATTTGCAGATTCGGAATCCCGGTAGCTATAGTCTCATACAATGGACAATAACTACAAGGGAAAAATATTGATATGCTTTTTGAAGCATTTAATATCCAAAAGAACAAGCCCACTCCACTTTATCCCCAAAGTAACGGACAAGCTAGAGCTACAAATAAAACTATTACCATGAATCTAAAAAAGACCCTAGATGGACATCATAAACGATGGTGTGAGCAACTTCATAACACTTTATGGGCATATCGCACGACAAGAAGAGAAGCCACTGGAGAATCACCATTTCTTCTCACTTATGGAGCGGAAGCAGTTATGCCAACAGAAATTATTTTAACCACAACAAGGATAGAAGCGTGGGAAAAGAATTTAAACACATATCTAATGCTTGAGAAGTTGGATGACTTAGAAGAAAGAAGAGAGGTTACACTAAAAAAATGGAGAATTATCAAAGAAGACTGGCAAGAGAATACAATAAAAAAGTAAAGTTGCTGAACTTTGTTGAAGGGAAGTATGTTTTGCGACAAATCCCGAAATACCAAAGAGATAAAAAAACGACAAAATTTGCACCCACATGGGGAGGACCATATGTCATACAAGATATTGCGGGACAGGGCTCAAACCACTTGCGGAATATGAATGGAGAATTCTTACGGCATCCTTGGAACCCACAATATCTCAAACCATATTACCCATAACCAATCAAGCAATCATACAATAATTTGGCTTCATACTAGGTAAAGCAGAACAAATACAATCTCTCTTGAAAATCCATATAAATGTCTATGAGTGTATAACTATTGGATCTTTCGCGAGCAAGAGATGCCTAACATGACATTAATTATTGTATCAGGTACTATCCATTTCAGGAGGTACTCTTAGGGACCGCATCATTAATTTCCTCCTGGCTAGGGAGAAGTTAGTATGTGACTGTACCCTCAAAGGTAACTCAAGCTACAATAAACGCCTTGTGCTTAATCAATTCACACACTCAATCAATAAACTAATTATATATATATATATATATATTCGTTAATTGTATTGCAGGTACAATGATATGAGACAAAAAGGAAGCTTTCCAATACAATTCAAAAGGAAAATACTAAGGAACAGAAGGATCTGCACTAGGAGAAGCTGTTTAGGGATTTCCTTGCGGCTATAAACTTTGGTGAATCCATCAGCTTTAACCCTGTCTAGAGTGTTATTGATCGCTTTTGCAACTCCAACACGAGATTCAATTTTTAACCAAGAAATTTTAGCTCTTGCGGCTTCAAGCTCCTGCTTACACTTATTCACCTCGGCCGCAGACTTTTGGACACGATCTTCCCAAAAAAGTTTTCTCCCTTGCTCCGCATCCAAGTCACGGATCAAGCTCTCAACTTTCAAAGTTTCCAACTTCCATTTATCCTCCGCTTCTTTAGTCCTAGAGGATAGAAGCTCAAGTTGACATTGCGCCTCATTGGCTTTGACAGTAACAAGCTTCAGTTGTCTTTTGACTTTCTCCAACTTAGTATTGGCAACATTAAGCTCTCCTTCATCCATATCATCTCTTGAGGACGCATCTTTAAATTTTTCCTCAAAACCTGCAACGTAAATAACAGGTTAATCAATGCGGAAATGATATTCAACTTTAAATATTCAATAAAATAGGATACCTCTTGTGAGGGATTCAAATTCTTCTAATCGTGAACCATTACATCTTTAGAATCATCAAGGAAGTCATATTCTCTTGAAAGTTTATGATAATTGTCAGTAAGATGCTGAAGATCTTGACGACATTGATCTAACTCCGCTTGTTTCAATAAATCATTGTCCCGCAACTGATTTGATTTGTTTGTACACCTTTTCATCTCTTTATGTAAGCGGAAAATATCGCTCTCACGGAGAAGAATTAAATCAAATAAGTTGCGGATCTTAGCCTGAGCTTCTGCAAGTGGATTTCCTTTAGCATGAGCATCAGAAGCTGAGTTATCTCTGTCTTGAATAAGCTGCGCCATACAAGAAGAAAGATGTGAATTATGATGTGACCCAGAATGAGAAAATCCTGCAAGGATATTCTTGGGTTCCACACATAGCTTGCGATTTTCTTCTTCCAATTTCTCTGATTTTGCCCGCGCTTCAAGAAAACAATCTTTAGTCCATAGCAGAGTGGCATCATATTCTTTCATCTTGCATATATAATCTACATATAAAAGCCGGTGCTTCAATTCTAGTTCCTCATAATTTGATTTGGCTTGACTCATCCTATCAACCAAGTTATTGAATCTTTCCTTCATCTCCATATTTTCTTTATTGATTTTCAATACATGTTCTGTCAGACGAATATCTCTATGTTGCAGCCTATTCACGAGGTCTGAATACCCCGCTGATCCCATAAAACAACTCAGAAACATGAAAATAAAGTAAAGAGAATTGACATAAGAGAAAAAGTGTTAAACCTTGATTTTGGAGATCTGATAACTGCTGACGAAGCGTATCATTTTCCCGTTTCAAGTCCGCAGCATCTTCTTCTGATCTGACTAATTTCTCCTCTAGTTTCCTGAACTGAGTCTCCATCTTTATGGACCGTCCTTTGAAAAATTTATAATCCACATATACGGCGTTCTGATCCCGAGCAAGATGCAATTTATGAAATTAAAACTATAAGTAAAGATGAAAATAAAATGAAATTTAAGGGCATTAAAATAATAAAAATACCTGCAAGATGGCTTGTTGCAGGAAAGAGTAAGCTTCACCATCAGCTAAAGCAATTGTCTCCGCAAGAGAGGAAGGAAGGTTCATGTCAAAAAAAAAGGCATACGGGATGGCTTTGGTCCTTTAACCAAGCTTCTTTCACTACTTCATACGGAGAAGACCACATGCATTCCCGCAGATTAGCAACTGCAGAGGAATCTGTCTCCACTGGCTGAAAGTCGCATGGGACATATAGAAACTCCTTGGACATGAACCAACGAAAGGCCTCCTCTTCCTTATCCATGAGATTCTCATCTTCCGCTGTTCGTTTACCCTTATCAGTGCGCGGGATTTCTTCATTCATATGAACCGCATCAGTGACAGCTGTGCACTCGACATTATCCTCGGTGGAAGCAGCTTCCACCGCAGCATTTGCCGGCTCACCCTGAAATGCGGGATCCTCTTGCTGCTCAGGAACCGACCGGAACCGAAGGACCGAACCGGAGGGAGTAATAAACAAAGAAAATTATATATAAATCACAGAAATCTGTTAAGATTTCTGTGATTTATATATAATTTTCTTTGTTTATTACTCCCTCCGGTTGATTTCACGTTTCTCTCTCCTTCGCTCTGGTCTTCTGGGTTTCTTCAAATCATAATATATATTGATATGAGAAAAAAAAACAGAATAGTTAAAGAAGGTAAGTTCATGAGAAAGTTTTATTTTTGATAAACGCGGAGGAGAAGAATACAGGAGCCGGTTATTTTCTCTGAGGATTTTTAGTCTTGAGAAGTTTCAAGATTTGATTATACGTCGTTGGATTAAATTTATCAAAGGTCCAAATAACTCAAGTAATTTAAAGGTTTTAATTGGTCTATATGTATACATATGGATCTTAAAATATTTCCATCCCATATTACGAACCGTCAGATTTCTAATTATCAACGGCTTATAATTGAAGATGGAATTTTGGTTTTTGGATTATTAAGTTACAATATTTTGGGGGAAGTTGGGGTTAATTATATTGTTTAGTATTTTTAACATTTTTAAAATGACATTTGACGAATTAGTATCGTTAGTTATCACATACACATTATTTGACAAATCTCAACTGTAAAATATTTTACGACTAGCGTGATCAGTCTTTTTCTCCACGCCCCCGATGTCCTAAAAACCATGTTTTGGACTAGTATATGCATCAAGCATAATCCCTAGCCGTGCATTACACTGGGGACTGGCGACTGTTGTACGTCCATTATTTGCGAGATAATATTTTTCCCTCAGACAAGCAGGAAAATGCTAAGCTAACACAACGAACTAAAAGATTCATCTTCCACGAGGGTGTTTTGTAACGGAAAAACTATGGAGAGAATCTGTTGCACTTCTTAGGAACAACCGAGACCCTTACATTACTCAAAGAGACGCATCAAGGAGATATAAAACTATTTCCACAAGTTCACGAGAAATACTACTAGACGACTATGGAGGATGATTCGTCATCTTTTGTTTAGAAGTGTCAGAAGTGTCAAATTCACAGGAATATGATTCACACCCTATGTATTACCCTGCATCCGATAAGCAGTCGTTGGCCATTTTATAGATGGGGACTTGACCTGATTGGTAAGATCCACCCGGCCTTATTAAAGCAACATGGTTACATGATAACAACTACATAGTATTTCACCGAAAGGGTAGAAGCGATCCAACTCAAGAGCACGAAAGGAGTCACTATCGCTGAGTTCATCAAGGAGTATATAATCTGCATGTTTGGTATCCCCAAGCATATCACCTCTGATAATGGTACCATGTTTGTTAATCGACAGGTTCAAGATATGCTAGAAGAATATACGATGTCAAACACATCTTTTCCATGCCTTACTACCCTCAAGAAAACAAACAAGCAGAGACTACGAACAAAAATTTGATTTGTATTCTTAGACAAACAGTGTATGAAAACCTTAGGTCATATAATGAGCATTTTCCTATGGCACTGTGGCATATCATACCTCAACGAGAAAATCCACATGAGTCTCTCCCTACTCCCTTGTGTATGGTACAAATACGATACTTCCAGAAGAAATCAGAGTCCAGTCCGCATGTATAGCTGCAACAAGCAGAGTACAATGGGACACGTCTGAGGCGTTTGACTCTCGTATAACTGATTTGGATGTTCTTGACATTAGGCGTGCCAAATCTAAGGAACACTTAATTGCATACAAAAAGCGAATTGCCAGAGCATACGATAAACCAATAAAACCAAAACCATTCAAAATCAGGGCTTGGTGATGCAAGCAGCTAAGCAAATTCTACTGAATAGTCCTGCTCCCAAATTATCTCCTAATTTGGAAGGACCATGCGTGATTTTTTAGGTAGCTTCTAGTGGATACTATAAAATAGCCACCAAGGAGGGAAATCATGTTTGACTTGTTCATTTTCCTCAAAATATTTTAAGATGTAATTTCATTAAAAAAAAGTGTGCAAGCTTCACATTATCAAGAAATTCAAGTTTAAACCCTACTTATTCAAATTCAAATATTATTCACTCAAATCAATCATTATTATGCACTATCCTTTGACTCAGACAAAATGGTGACCCTCTAAAGAAAATCGTACAATACATTTAGATCTCCACAAGTAAATTCATCGATTTCTTTGAGGTGCGCTTCAAATTTTTTGTTGAAGTTTTCCTCCATTATCGCGAGCGTCCGACCTTCCTTGACTAGCCTCTCCTCCTCCCACTCGAACGTAGTTGTCTCCCTCACCTAACTAGTCGGTTCATCCTGATGGAGTAGAGTCGATGACGAAGTCATGCTGAATTAAACTCAAAACCTTCGCACATGGAAACCTTTTCTTCCCAGCCTTCAAGCTCTTCGTCGGTGATGCTGTCCAAGGTTTGAGACTCATCTCTTTTACAGATTAGAACAATTCAACTGAGTATTCTGCTAACAGGGATACAACTGTTAAAACTTTCATAGTGGCGATGTGGTCATATCTATTCCATATATATGGGTATAGATAAGTGTGAGGTTATTAAATCCCTAACACCACGTGTTCAAATACTGTGGAAAGAATATCAAATTATGATGGAACGAGAAACACTGAAACAAAACTCTTTGGATAAGTACTGATACAGACATCTTCGTTGCATGACCGACACGCAAGTTGCGGGAAAGCATGACACACTGTACGAAATAGACACCTCCGTTGCTTGACAGACACACAAGTTGCGCGAAAGCCTGACACAATGAATAGAACTGACAAACATTAATGCATGATGGACACATCTCAGTTGAACAGCTTGCGGAACAAAAGAAGTTAAAACATGGCAAGTCACTTTCAAAAGCCACGTATTAGACATGCCAAATTCTAAAAATAATAATGTTACTTTCAATAGCCACATGTCAGACATGTCATAATTCTATTAAGACCGCAGCATTCATCCAAATCCAAAAGCAATAACTTGAATACAAATCCGCAGAAAAGGTGCGGGTCACCAAGCGGGAAACTAAGGGAAATAAGAAGTACGCATGACAAGTCTTGTGGGAAATAAAAATAAGAATGCGGGATAAAACTTCGTTCCAAAGTATGAATAAGAACTAATAGGTGGAAATTTTAGATTAGAAGGACCCATGATATTTATTATAAATATCAAACTCCAAACAGAAAGAAGGGACAAAAAATTTTGGAGAAAGATCTGGATACAAGAAAAAAGTTTAGGTATGGAACTTGTGTTAATTAATTTCGTAGTTCAATCATTCTTTGATAAATTTTACTTGAAGTATATAGCATTTTATCCTTTTATAACATACAATCATGAATTAAAACCATCCAAATCTTTTGTTACCCGTGGATGTTGACATTGCGTTGTCGAACCACGTTATATAATGGTGTCAATCTCTTGTTTATTTGCTATACTTTGATTTTCATCATAATTTTTTTTCTTCATATCTGAATCATTGGTTGTGGTGATCATGAAAATGGTAATCACAATAAGCATGGCGATGTGGCACGCTGAAATTCCCAACAGTTTGGTATCGGGTTTCATCGATTTCATGACTGGCTCGAAGAAGGAACTAGGAAAAAGGTGCTCTAGGGATACTGATTTTTCTATATTTTATGTCTCAGTAGGATTAACTTGCACATTAACTCTAGCCTCCTTGGTCTCCCCTCGCTTCATATCAGCTTCCTGAAATATCACGTAAGATTCAAGAAGTTACAATACCGTTGCAATTAGATGTAAACAATTTATGAAACAAACAAAATTCATCCTCATGAGGGTTACTCGAGTCCGGGTCTCATGAATATGACACAAAATATATATGGCTTAACATGTAAGATTGGTGTTTCAGATCCATTCAAGGCTCTTTCTTTATGCAACCACATAAGTAGGGTTTACATTGAGCCAAATCATATTCATGGTCCTAAACTACTTCAAGCTCGCATGTTGGGAAGCTAAGACTTGGGAAGAGTTCGTACGAGTTTAGGATTCCCTCTCTAATTCAGGTGTGCTATACGATGCGGACTACAAACTCGAAAGATGACAATAATAATTAAATAATTTGACGACGTATCCTTCACAAAAATTATTCTCTATGTTTCTACCACAACATACTTAAATGGTGTATCGTTCCTAGATACGGTTTAGGAGATATGATCATCGCCCCGAAATCTACAAATCTAAATAAACATTCTTCTGAATTCGTCTTTGCACGTATTTTTAACTGACCAAACAGACTTTGAATTCTTATTTTCTTTACATACATAAAAGGTGAGTCTTTTAACTTTTAGAATTATAGTCAACCATTGAAATCGGATATCGTATAAAGATTCTACAACCTTTGAAGCAACCGGTGTTATAAACATGATTTGCTGATACGAATTTGACTAAGACTATATGTGTCTGCCTCCATACTGTGAAAATTTTCAGAAGGAAAGAAGGGGAACCAACCTGTTTGAATGTTTCAAGAATTAAATGTATGAAATACGTACCCTTCTTGAAACTTTACGTTTCAAAAGAGAGCTTTCAGGCCTTGCTAGAATCACTGAATATTGTTTAGCAGGAATGTAGTGCTATGAATAAATCCCCATTGTTTAAGTAGAAGAACTATTACTACTGCTAGACATCTTAAATATCAAAATCCTATTCTTTTTTACTCTCTACAAAAACGTTGAAGGAGGAAAAAAAAGGTTTTGTATGGGATAAGAGTTCTGCAAGGATATATATATATTATGGACAAAAAAAGAACACCTAATTTTGTTGTGGATCAAAGGGACCGGCCCTAGCAAGTATATTACACAATTTTCCACTTTCCAATCAAATTGAAGTATCAATCCTACTTCAAACAGGAAACTTCGTGAGAAAGGTATTTGATGCAAATTATGAAAGGAATCTGATTCAAATATGGAAAAGGTATTTGACTTAAATAAGGAAAAGTGATCAAAGACTTCCAAAAATTAGACTAGGGTTGTGATTAAACACTAATTCTGCATCATCAACACCAAGACGTCATTCGCCCTCACGTCCTCATCGTGAATACACCGGATAGTTGTGCATCATGACCTGGCATTACATGCACCCATCCATGCTAGTGATAAATTTAAACGTCTTATGAATACGAAGTCTCGTCTCTAACTGATCCGAGTTTTACTCAAGTAACTTATTAGGGTTCGTATGCTGAGACGCTCAATGGTCTTCAAAACTATCACCAGCTGTGACTAAAAATAAAATTTTTTAAGTAGTGTTACGTCAAGTAAGGTTTTATACAAGTTCATACCTCTCTTAGATGTGGCACATGAAGACGATCCATAATTAAGCAAGAAAAACCCTAGCCTTGAATGTTCATACCTAGAGTGTCTCAATAGAAGAGATTAAGTATACCGTAAATGGTATGCACTATCTATGTACTCACCATGTAACATTTTTGGTTCCACATTGAGCAGGGGACTTAATATAGATGGTGTTTTTTGTAATAAGGGGTAAAAAGGTTATTTTATACTTAACTCCAACTTAAGTATAATGCACTATCTCATGGGCATGTCTGCGACCAAGACTCGGGTCTCCATGACCAAGAATTAGGTCTCATCTTCATGAGCAAGACTCAGACCTCACTCACATGAACCTCACGATTATCTACTAGTCATGTCCTCTGTCGGGTTCATTAGTCACATCAGGGCATGCTCCCAATCACTCATAAATAGTCACGCGCTTATCTCCATCTCATATAAACACGAGACTCATGCATATTGACGAGCCTTAAACATAAGTCTCAGTCTCATAACCATGTTCACGGCTAATATCATGAGATATCCAAATATAGAAAATAAAATCTATCAAAAGGAAAACGTGAAGATTTGAACTTTATGATAACCGGAATTGAAAGAAGAGAGAAATTTACCCTAATAATAATTTTGAAACTTATTTTTATAAGAGAGAAAAGAAAATGGGAAGATGAAAGGTTAAATCTAACCACGTGTAGATAATGTTTTCTATCTAACTAGTAAGAGTTCTTAAATAATAAATAATTACCAACTACAAGGGGTTACTGATAAGTGCATAATTTATACATTTTGAGTATCATTTCCTTATACTTATTTGCTAGATTTTTGTGAATTACCGTGTGTTAGTATTACTTTCGTAGTTTATGTGTTTTAGTAGGTTACATCTCTGAAACAAGTGAAATGGAGCTTTACAAGAGAAGAATTGCCAAAGAACCAGCGGGATTCAGTCTATTCTAATATTTCTACCCTCCATATTGTAGAGAATTGAATTATGAAGCCAACGACGAAAGAACGAGGTCATTCTGACTTCGTATGAGAAAGTTACGGGCAAAAAGAGGAGTTAAGCTTGTCGGTTTTACAGAACCGACAATTGAACAACTTTAATGAAAATTACTAATGGCCCAGTGGTTTTGCTAAGGGCTGCCTAGTTATTTGAA
The DNA here is from genome assembly GCA_023531435.1 of Papaver californicum. Taxonomy (NCBI): domain Eukaryota; kingdom Viridiplantae; phylum Streptophyta; class Magnoliopsida; order Ranunculales; family Papaveraceae; genus Papaver; species Papaver californicum. Next base: position 1,960,767 of record JAJJMC010003557.1, read on the forward strand.
TAGTTATAAGGGCACCAGGAATTTGGATCGGGGCCACCCTTTCTTCTTTAACACTTTAAATGAGAAACAAAGCAATGCCCATTAATGGTGAACGAAGCAATGAGTTTGAGTCGTGATGAAGTTGATGCTGAGCTCGAGATTAGCGTGAAGATGAGGAGTAATCAGTGATGATTGGAGATGGCTTTCAATGGTTGATGAGGCTTATGGATGTGACGTTGTTGAGAAGGGAAAACAGAGCTGGTGGCTATCGTTCGACGGTGATTGATTGGCAGTGAGAATGACTTAGTAGCTACTGTCAGTTGGGAGAAGATGGTGTTGGAGAAATTCCTGTAACAGTGAACAAACCAAACAGAAGCTTGAAAATAGTTAAGGCTTAGAACAGATAGTACACTTCAGACAATCACACAAGCACAGAGGGATGTAGTCGCATGTTCAACAGATAGCACCTTTAGAAAAGTGTTGTTATACCTTTAGAGATGACAAATCCAATCCAGGATAAAACCACCTGATACCAACCCAGTTAGCAAAACTCGTTGGCCCGTTGTGAACTTAACAGTAGAAGAAGATAAAAAAAATAAACTAGTGCGCATTCAAAACATAAGAGGGGAAAATTCGTCAGGTTAGTGGCTGCGACTGGGGTAAGTGAAAATCTGATTTTTGTTTTTCTTTTAAAGAAGAAGAAGACTATTGATTTTTCAAACGGTCAAAAATCATTTAATTCAACATATTAAATTCGAGATATTTAATTAAAAGATTTTGTTTATTTAATGTATAGAATTAAAATATAAAACTGTTGGATCTTTGACGGGTACACGTATGCACTCGCAGGCACACGCAAGGCACACGCCAATGGTCGCGCCAAGGGTCGCCCCAATGGTCACGCCAAGGCTCGCACCAAGGCTCGTACCAATGCTCGCGCCAATGCTCGCGCCAATGCTCGCACCAATGGTCGCACCAAGGGTCGCACCAAGGCTCGCGCCAATGTTCGCGCCAAGGGTCACGCAAAAGCACACGCAAGCTCTGCAAGCCCGCGGCCCGCGGTGCTTCGGTGTGAAGCACCGCACATGTGTGCATTTGCCCACTAGTCCATTTCCTAAGTCCATATCCAATCCACTAGTTCTTTTTCCTTATATAGAACGTTTTTGGTAATAAGGATAAACTCCTCCTTGGTTTACCCAATATGCGACAAACCAAAGGTTTCTCATTCACTAAGAAGTGAAAATGGATGGATTTAATTTTTCCACCCCAAGTTTGGACTAGTGACCATAGGTCCCTTTAAGATATATTAAGTAACAAAATTAATTTTAAGTAAGAAATCCATTTTTAATTTTAAAAATCCCCCACATGAATGAAGAAAGCGATAAATCAGAAAACCGGAAAATGAGAAAACGAGAAATACCTCTTAAGAAATAGGTGTCCATAAAGAATTGAACCTCTGCTTAGTGAGAAGTATCGGAACTACTTTATGGACAGTGAACGCGATGTCTTGAACTGCCATGGTTTGGTGTAATTCATCAATAACTCCTTACGCGAGATATCTCTCAAGAGTGTTGTTAATTTCACGCCGTTGTGTCCGTTTTGGCCCTGGACATATCCCATTTCTCAGAATGCTCTAGAGAATCAGCTCAATTCTCATAGGAAGCGACCCACTTCCTCATTCAGATAGGTGAGTTCTATCAAGAGTATTAACTGTTACACCCCATTTCAATCTTAAATTGAAACTATAGAACTCATTACGACTTTACTATAAGTCATCCTCACATGCAGTCACACTATCACGTCTACACCATAGGGAAGGAACAGAGAAAATAATTCCCTGATAGTGTTTAATTTTTACCCGCCACAAATTAGTCGTCTCATTCAAAACCTTGATCTTGGGATCTCCAGTCAGCAAGGTTGAGTATCCTTCATGGCAAGTTTTAATTTATGAGCTTAAGTCCCATCCCCCTCGATGCATTACTAACTATCTCATTGGACAAGCCTTTCGTCAAAGGGTCCGCCATATTCTCCTTAGACCTCACAAAGTCAACAGAAATAACGCCAGTTGAGATTAGTTGTTTTAGAGAATTGTGTCTTCTCCTAATATGAATAGATTTTCCGTTATAGTTGCTGTTTTTAGCATTAGCTATTGCAGCTTGACTATCACAATGTATAGATATAGCTGGCACACGCCTATGCCAGAGAGGAATGTCTTCTAAAAAGCATCTTAGCCAAGCGGCTTCCTCTCCTGCTTTATCTAACGCAATAAACTCGGATTCCATAGTGGATCAAGCGATACAGGTCTGTTTGGAACTCTTCCAAGACAATGATCCACAGCCTAGAGTGAATACGTATCCACTCGTAGACTTAGACTCCTCTGAGTTTGCTATCCAGTTTGCATCACAGTATCCTTCAAGAACATCGGGGTGTCTTTCATAACTCAAACGGTAGTTTAAAGTGTATTTAATATACCTCAACACTCTGAAAAGTGCATCCCAATGCTCATGCCCTGTTATAGGTATACCTACTTAGTCTACTCACAGTATAGGCAATGTCTAGTCTTGTGCAGTTCATTAAATACATCAGACTTCCTATGACACGTGAATATTCAAGTTGCGAGACTCCATTGCCTTTGTTTTTCTTGAGTTTGCAAGAAGGGTCAAATGGAGTACTTGCTGGTTTACTGTCAAACTGATAAATTTCTTAAGAACTGATTCAACATAATGAGATTGACTAAGACTGAATCCATTAGACTTATTTCTAATTTTCATCCCTAGGATTACATCAGCAGGACCTAAGTCTTTCATGTCAAAGTTCTCACTCAACATGTTCTTAGTGGAATTAATGATTTCTAAGGTTGTACCTAGTATAAGCATATCATCAACATACAAGCATACAATCACACATGCATCATTTATAGATTTATTGTACACACATTTGTCAGCTTCATTTATTTTAAATCCACTAGAGAACATTACATGATCAAAATTTTCATGTCATTGTTTCGTGCTTGTTTCAAGCCATATAAATACTTTTTAAGTCTACACACTTTGTTTTCATAACCTTCACTACAAAGTCTTCGGGTTGGTCCATATAAATTTCTTCATCTAATTCACCATTTAGGAACGCAGTTTTTACATCCATTTGATGTATTTCTAGGTTATGAATTGCAGCGATTGCAATTAGCATCCTAATGGAAGTAATTCTAGTGACAGGTGAATAAGTTTCAAAGAAGTCTACACCTTCTATTTGTTTATAGCCCTTAGCTACTAGTCTAGCTTTATGCTTTTCCACAGTTCCATCTACCTTACGTTTTCTCTTGAAGATCCATTTACAGCCTATGGGCTTGCACCCTGGAGGTAAATCTACTATCTCCCAGGTTTCATTCTGAACAATAGAATCCATCTCACTAATAGTGGATTCTTTCCACCATGGAGCTTCAGACGAAGTCATGGCCTCTTTATAGGTTTGTGGATCAGATTCAACTAAACAGGTTATGAAGTCTGGCCCAAAAGATTTTTCTATTCTAAGTCTTTTGCCTCTTCTAGGTTCATAAACAGGTTCATCTTCTTCTATTGGTAAAATATGGCTAGAAGAAGGGACATCTAGGGGATCATCACATATCATGCGAGATTCAGATTTCAACGGAAACACATTTTCAAAAATGTAGCATCCCTAGATTCCATAATGGTGTTCACACCAATTTCTGAGTTTTCAGAACTCACAACCATAAACCTATAAGCAGTGGTGTGTTCGGGATATCCTATGAAGATACAATCAACTGTTTTAGGTCCTATTTTAGTCCTCTTAGGTGGAGGAATAAAGATATTTGCTAAACACCCCCACACTTTGAGGTATCCATAAGAGGGTTGTTTGCCTTTCCATAATTCATACGATGATTTGACTGATCCTTTAAGAGGCACTCTGTTCAGGATATAGCAAGCTGAGAGGACGGCCTCCCCCCACAAGTTCGTCGGTAGTCTTGAACTGATTAACATGGCATTTATCATCTCCTTAAGGGTTCGGTTTTTCTGTTCAGCCACTCCATTAGATTGTGGTGAAGAAGGAGGAGTTACCTCATGAATAATGCCATGTTGTGCACAAAAGTCTCCTATAGGGATTACATATTCACCTCCACGGTCAGATCTAATGGTTTTAATTATGGTGTTCAATTGGTTTTCTACTTCTAATTTATATAATTTAAATGCTTCTAAAGCATCATCTTTTCCTTTAAGCAAGTAAATATGACAGTATCTAGTACAGTCATCTATGAAAGTGACAAACCATTTTTTATCACCTCTGGTTTGGATTGATTCCATATCAACTAAGTCTGAGTGAATTAACTTTAAGGGATTAGAATTTCTGTGGACATTTTTCTTAAATGGATTCTTTGCATATTTTGATTCTACACAAACTTCACATTTATGTTCATATTCCAAATTTAATTTTGGAATGCAGCCATAGTTTGCCAATTTGTTAACTGAATTATAATTTACATGACCAAGTCTACCATGCCAGATATTCAATGAGACAACAACATAAGAAGAATCAACTTTATTAACTTCAACAGAGGTTACAGATAATTTGTATAGGCCTTCAGCATTATAGCCCCTTCACAAAATCCTTTCCCTTAGTGATAATCACTTTCCCAGACTCAAATACAATCTTAAAGCCCTTATCATCTAGCAGACCACTTGAAACGAGAGTCTTGCAGATGTCTGGTACGTGTAAAACTTCATTCAATGTGAGGATTTTCCCAGAAGAGAGCTTCAGCAAAATTTTTCCTTTTCCTGCAACCTGTGCTGCAAATGAATTACCCATATAGAGTTTTTCTCCTTCTCCTACCGTCTGATAGGAGGTGAACATGTCTTTACTTTCACAGACATGTTTGGTAGCTCCAGAATCTACCCACCAGTCTCTTACATTGGTAACTAAGTTAACCTCAGACACCGTGCCAGAAAACTCATTTTACTGCTTTCAACTAAATTTACATTTGTTTTCTTAAAATTCGCATCTTTGCGTTTTCTACAATGAATTGCCATATGGCCAGACACACCACAAACATAACATGCTCCCTTAATTTTACCAATAGCAGATTTTGGTTTTTGAAAGGTACCTTTTCTTTGCGGGCCAGGCTTGCGTTTGTTGTGGTCCAGACTTAGATTAGCAAACTTGTCCTTTGAACACAGCAATTCTTCAACTTGGATTTTCTTGCCCAATTCTACCATGGAAATTTCACCAGTTTCATGCCTTAGTTTTCTCTTGTATTCAGCCCAGGAATTTGGCAATTTTTCAATAACAACAGAAACTTGAAATGTTTCGTCAATAACCATTCCTTCAGCAATTATTTCATTAATAATTTTTTGAAGCTCCAGAAACTGATCAACCACTGATTTATCATTCATCATTTTATATTCCAGAAAACGTGCAACCAGGAATTTTTTACTTCCTGTTGTTTCTGCTTCATATTTATCTTGTAGTGCAGTCCATAAATTGTAAGCATTAAAAAATTATCCTTAGCATTGTAAAAATCATATAAAGCATCTTCTAGGCAGTTTAAGATATGATTTTTGGCCATATAATTACTTCTCTTCCAACTTTCTAAGTCCTGTAATTTTTCAGGTTCATTCAGAGACTCATCAAACGGCTTCAGAACCATATCATCTAGCATGTGGAAACTCAGGAAAAATAACATTTTTGACTGCCATCTCTTGAAGTCCTTTCCAAAAAATTTCTGAGGTCTGTCAACATCAGTCTTCACCATTGTTACAGAAGTAAAATTTTAAAATTAAACAATTATCGAGTTAAGAATGTTGGAGAAATTCATGTAACGGTGAACAAACCAAACAGAAGCTTGAAAATAGTTAAGGGTTAGAACAGATGCACACTTCAGACAATCACACAAGCACAGAGATATGGAGTCGCATGTTCAACAGACTGCCCTTAACTCGATATTTGTCAGGTACACCTTCAGAAAAGTGTTGCTATACCTTTAGAGATGACAAATCGAATCCAGGATAAAACCACCTGATACCAACCCAGTTAGCAAAACTCGTTGGCCCGTTGTGAAATTAACAGTAGAAGAAGATAAAAAAAAACTAGTGCGCATACAAAGCAGAAGAGGGGAAAAGTCGTCAGGTCAGTGGCTGCGACTGGGGTAAGTGAAAATCTGATTTTTGTTTTTCTTGTAAAGAAGAAGAAGACTGTTGATTTTTCAAACGGTCAAAATTCATTTAATTCAACATATTAAATTCGAGATATTTAATTAAAAGATTTTGTTTATTAAATCTGATTTAATTTTATAATTACAAAATGGTCAAATATTTGATGTATATAATTAAAATATAAAACCGTTGGATCTTTGACGGGTACACGTATGCACTCGCAGGCACACGCCAAGGCTCGCACCAAGGCTCGCACCAATGGTCGCGCCAATGGTCGCTTCAAGGCTCACGCAAAAGCACACGCAAGCTCCGCAAGCCCGCGGCCCGCGGTGCTTCGGTGCGAAGCACCGCACATGTGTGCATTTGCCCACTAGTCCATTCCTAAGTCCATATCCAATCCACTAGTTCTTTTTCCTTATATAGAACGTTTTTGGTAATAAGGATAAACTTCCTCCTTGGTTTGCCCAATATGGGAAAAACCAAAGGTTTCTCATTTACTAAGAAGTGAAAATGGATGGCTTTAATTTTTCCACCCCAAGTTTGGGCTAGTGACCCTAGGTCCCTTTAAGATATATTAAGTAACAAAATTAATTTTGAGTAAGAAATCCATTTTTAATTCTAACAGATAGCAGTTGATAGTAATGTAGAATGGTGTTGGCAGAGATAACGAAGGTGATGGTCATAAGCTTGCTGCTGGACTTGAATGAGTTCTATATAGCCGGTGGTGTTGCTGAATCCATGTAATGGAGAATGGTTCCTGTGATGATATTTTAAGGGAATTTTCTAAGAGAAGAAAATGGCTGATGCCATTGGTTAAACTCGAGGAGAAATGATGTTGTTGTGGCAGTGATCGATGTTGGAGTTGTTGGAAGTAGTTAGCGGCAGTTGAAGTTGTTTCTCGGTGTAGCCTGAGTTCGATACTGCTGGCAATGAAAGCTCAAACTAGAAAGTGTAGAGGTTGTCTGAGTTAGGCCTGATGGCTCGAGGGTGTTAGAGAGGAACGTGCTGCTCAAGAGAAAGATATTCTAGGCGTGTGCGGATTCTTGGAGGAAAAGGAAGTACAAGCCGGGAATTAGGAAAGCTTCAGCCGTGTTGTACACGGAATAAAGGGTCGGTGTTTGATTCCTAAACCAGTTAGGATTCTAAAAATAGTGGTAAAGCTCTATAAATAGAGCCAACATCCCCTCTCACGAAAGACATACTGGATAGAGAGAAGAATACCTTCCCGGACATCACATATACAGCCGGAGACAGAAGCCCACGTACAGAATTTCACGGAAAGAAGACACCGGGTTAGTTTGTAATTCTTTTTAATTAATTTTTATTCCTTTTGAGAAAGCCATGTTGGGCTAATTCCTTTGTTAGGGCGAAAGGATGAACTTTTAGAGATGGTTTTCTTTGTGTTTCAAAACTAGGGTTTTCAACTGTATGAACTTAATATTAATGTTTTGTCTCTCTCTCAACGTTTTACCTTCTCGATGATTTTTCATGTTCTATACCACGTATAGTTCATTGTTTGATTAGTAGAAGGACTCGTTGCAACCTTGTATTAAATCGTTTTATGAATATTCTTTGACTCTTTATGCCACGTATACTCAGTACTTCGAAATTCTACCTTAGGTTGAGAATAAACAATTCTTTTTGAAAATTCTTTCTTCAATTCTTAAACGAAAAATCTTCCGTGTATTAAGAAGCTAGATTTTCTATTTCACACGAGTAAAATCGAGACCCTTTATGACGAACGCAAATAAACCCTGATCTACAACGGATTCCCGGAACCTTAACGTTTTCCTCTATCGATTTTCAAACTTTATTAAATAGTTTTAATTAATTTAATTCTTTATAAAAAACCTAAAAAAAAATATTTTAATCCAAACTCCTTGTGGGAACGAACCGTATTTGCTCTTGTCTACATCTTTCGACACTGTGCGCTTGCGGTAAAACAAAGTCGGTTTTCCGACGCATCAGTTACCAATATCTCTGAAAAATAAGTATACAAGTTGAACTTACAGTTTAATCGAAAAATAGAATTAAAACGAATTTTCGATGAAACTGGGGGGATAAATATGAGGTGTTAATCACCAAAAAGATGATCCAGAAAGTATTTCAGATAAGTCAGCTTAAAGATAACTCATCTTCTTCTAGCTCCGAAATCCAGGTCTTTGTTGTCTAGCTTGCTCTTCGTTCCATATGTTTTACTCTTTAGTTCCCAGCTTTTTTCTCTAGATAGTTGTAAACCTGGCTGTATAACTCGAGTTGTTACCTCATGACTTTAGTTTTTGTCACGTAACTTAGGTAAAGGTCAGTCTCGACTCAAGATTTCTTCTTAGTTATCAGTTGTTGGCACTGATGACTTTCATCTATGGGTAGATGTGATATTTTCTCATTTACAACAGGAATAATTAGTTGAGAATCTGAAGCTTGGCCAGCTGAAGAATCATATTTAGGAAATCAAGGAACTAGATTAAATTTTTTTGAGGGGATAAGACCAGGTGATAAAACTCATCCTTATTCCAGCAAGGAACATACATTTCAGCTGATCGATATTCTTTTCCTTTTCATATAATTGACTCTTGAGATGAACTTCAGAAGCCTGAGATGAAGTTAACTTTGATTTAAGCCTTTTTACCTCCTCAAGAGAATCTCTAAGTTTCAGCTCGATATCATCATTATGAGCTAAAAGGCTATCTACATGTATGCCAAGCTGAAACAGGAAATAAAATTAAATAAAAATAATACACGAATTATAAAAGTAAACAGAGATAATAATACATTTAATGTATTTACATAGAAAAAATGATGGCTAGTTCCATACCTAAGAGTTGATGAAAAAACTCGTTTACGAGCCATCAACGAATTATCATCTCCTGAACATTCTAAAGAATTTAAATAACTAAAACTCTTCAAGATTTCAGATGAACTATCTTTATTCTTATCAAGATCATTAGGATGAAGCTTGGGAGAAACTGTAGAATGAGACCTCTTCTTAGTAGGAGCTGGAATGGAAAAAGAAGTGGTTAAAACCTTACCCTTTTATGTTATTATCAATTCATGTATTAGTGCTAGGGATAATAAGGTAATTGTTAGGATTAGACGAATCCTCAATAAGCTCATTTCCAGTTGTACCAGTGACGAGAGATGATTCTAAATGAGATAACTTAGCTTTCTTCTTGAAAAACAAGGAAAAAATATAAAAATTACAGTTGAATAAAATAGAATGTATAAACTAAACCTAAAGTTTAAAAATAAAATACAAACATGGGGCGTTTAGCCTTATACTTAGATGAATTCAAATCCGTCGGAACTTAACAGTCGCAATCATTTTAGTGATTGTAGACTTCTTCGTATAAAAATTAAGTCCATTAAAAAAGTCATGAATCTTGGCCTGAGCAGGAAGGAAAAAGGAATTTTACCTGGATCATATAAAACAGGAGAACAATGATAAGTAAAAATTCTAGAAAAGATCATAAGATAGACAACCGAAAACTAAAATGTCTGAAGAGCTGAAATACTTATAGGATTTAGCTTTTTTGTTAAAGAAAGTTATAACTTTTCTATCACCATCTGTGGGAGCTCGACCAAACTCCTAATCACATGAAATGATAATGGGACGAGACCCATCTTTAATTTTAGAGAAACGAGCTTTCTCTTTTCCACTCATATGCTCAATGTCAGGAGTAATGCTGATGATTTCCTACAAAAATATTTGAGATCTAGGGATTTTGTTGAGGTTTCAAACTCACAAATAATATTTCTCTACTTTTTTTACACTAGCAAGTAGATAATGACAAGTCGGCTTGGTCCTAAGGGAGGTAGCAAAAGTTGTTATAAGAGTATTCTGAGCAAAGATTTTTGTGATGTAGGAATTCTAAAAATTATAGTTTGTAATTCAAAATTTACGAGATGAAATAGATCAAGGAATCATTTTCCACTACCGAACAAAGATGTTATTAGTTATACAAGTGTAAACTTCAATAAACTTCGATTGTTAACAACTTTAGACGAGTTATAAATTTAACTAATCTCCGGATTCTTAAATTCACCGCATAGAATTCTCTAGCAGATTCTAATCAAGTGAACCACCTCAAATAGGCTCTTTAGGTGTAATTCAATCAATCGCATTAATATTTGTGAATCAAGTTGCTCCTAGCCACATGTTCATGAGTTTGACATGGTAACCTAGGGTTATATTTTACACACTATTATCCATAAAATCCCTTTCCAACAAAGAGTGTATTGCTATCTGCGTTACGATTACTCTAACAATTACGAATTAGAGTTTTCTCTACTAGTATTATAGTATAAGATACCTAATTATGCACTTATATAATTGTTTTAGTGTGAAAATAAATATACTGCAAAGTGGTACTTTCAAGTAGGTTCTAGAGATCAAGCTCGAACAGGACAAGCCTAAACCAATGGTCGTTCACGTCCTGCTTTGATTACAAAGATGGAAAAGATTTAGGTAGGTATTAGGGGAAGGAAGCAAAGAAGGTTGAGAAATATAAATAGTGTGTGAAGAAGAATGGATTCTCCGTAGAGGAATCGCTAATTCTCTAAATTTTTGGTTTCTTCAGACTGATTGTTTTGTTGTGTATTTTTTTATCTTGTTTCGAATAGATGAGAATCAACTATTCATAGTTTGAAGAGGATACACTGATATTCTCGTAAGTCGTAGAAGTTAGGAAGAGGTAGAGAAGTGATGATTGTGGAGATTTTAGTAGGGCGATTCCCAAAAATATAGGGAAGACCTGTCTGACCACTACTCATCATCCTCTCAACTACTCTGTAACCGCACACTTCTTGTTACCTTCTTGTTCGTGGGGGTTATGTCACTACACATCATGTCGTAGACCTCAATACCAATACCCCAGTGAGAATCCCCTTATGTTTTATTTGATATCTCGTGAAAAATAGTGGAGTCATAAGCCACTATGGTTTTGATTAAGTCAAGTCAAGTCAAATGACTTGCTAAGTCGGTGAGAAAAGTGGTATGACTCACTGGATTAATGTTCAGAATGATTAGTGTCAAGTCTGGGAAGTTCAGTGGTCACGTACTTTCTTGAAAGTAATGTGGCATATTTAATAGTTAAGTATTAACTTAGAAGCAACTTATTGTAAATCTGAGAGGCATTTGAGGCCAAATGTTGTAGAAGACTCTTTGAGCAAGGAGACCCACTGGAATTCATATAAGACTCAATGTTAGATATATAATGAGAAGAAAGGCGTATTTCAGAGGGAAGTAGCTAGAAAAACTAGTATTATCCACATAGTATGAATAAAAATGTGTTATCTTTCTTAATGCAAAAGGCTAATGTGTTAACATCTCAGGAATAAGACCAATATGCACAACCTCTAATAAATATCAATTGTACTAGGGACAGGAAGCTAGTACCAAGAGAGTTTGAAGTTAGCACTTCAATTGTATAGTTAGCACTAAGGTTTTAGCATAAATGTACTTGTGGCAAGGTCGTTAAATATGGTTATTCTAAGCCAAGGGCGCATTTAGCCATGGTCATTTCTCAGAGGTGTGATAGGTATAGCTAGTGACGCAAAGGAGAAATGGTGTTGCGGAGAGACAATGGCGCAACAGAGCAGGTCTGGGATGCGGAGGAGGCCACGAGCGTCACAGAGTTAGCCAGGACGTGGAGGATCAAGGGCGTCACGGAGTTAGCCTGGGATACAAAGGAGCCAAGAGTGTCATAGAGTTAGGCTAAACACAAAGGATCAAGGGCGTCATGGACTTATCTAAGGACGTGGAGCATCAAGGGCGTCACGGAGCCATGGACGTTGAGGAGAAACTAGGGGTGTGCTTGAATTCAACGACGCCAAGGAAAATCCAACGGGCGTCAAGATAACTTGGGATGTATCAACCCTTGAAGGCGCATTAGAGTTAGGAGCATATTTTCCTTAGCCGTTACTCGAGGGCGCATCAGGATAAAGCTGGCCAAGAAAGATAGCGCATTTGGCGCTAGGATTTATGGTTAGCATTTTGGTGCTAGGTTTTGGGTTCCAAGGTGATGATACGTTGGCTAGGGCCTTATTAGGATAAAATATGCTAATTAAAACCATTTTTGATTAGTTAGCACTTCTCAGGCGCTAGGGTTTAGTGCAAGGAAGGTTAGCACTTTTATCGCAAATGTGGCTAACTGGTGCCAATGTTGTGTTAGACCAAATAGTTAGTGCTAACTTGGTGCTTATATGAGAAAAGGCTAGGGTTAACCTAGTTCAGAGGTTCAATGCGTCTTTCATGGCATTGCTTCTTGATTGTAGCGCATCCAAGCGGAGTGGCGCATTATTCGTGGCTTATATTTAAGCAGAGTGCTATAATAGCATATTTGAGCTCAGGAGAGCAATTTGAGACGAGTTCGTTGTGAACGCAGTGTTAAGATAAAGTGTTATTTTGGGGTTTAAGTGTTAGCTATTCCCGAATTTGGTAGATATTACCAGAACATCGATGCACACTCGAGACAAGTTCAAGGAATTCATCCGTGGAATTTTATGCGACTTGAGACTAGTTCGATATGGCATAGATATTATAAGTATTGATGAGTCTATAAGGCCAGTTTAGAATGTTTGTGGTTGTTCAAAGAAGACTCAAGTTTGCTTTATACAAGTGGAAAACTCATCTAGGAGATTGAGACTTATTATGTAGAGATTATAGACTACATTGTTAGCATGGAATGCATGTAGCCTTTTGTAGAGAGTGTATCCTCAATTCTTCTGCGGAATATAAGGAGGAATATAATATTTTGTGTTTTGATGTGAAGTCAGAAATATGTGCACTAGTATGTGCGGATATTTTTATGTTCCTGCAACTAGGCAGAATGACGATTTTACAGTTCTAACCCTTGTCAAAAACCCACCGCCAGACCAATACCCCAATTGGAATCCTTTCATGTGTTGTATTTGATATCTCGTGGAAATAGTAGAGTCATTAGCCTTATTATTTTCATTAAGTCAAGTCTAGCCAAATGAATTGTTAAGTCAGTGAGGTAAGTTTCTCAACTCACTGGATTAATAATCAGACTGATTAGTGTCGAGTCTAGGAAGTTCATTGGTTATGTACTTGCTTGGAATTAACATGGCATATTTGATGGCTAAGTATTAGCTTAGAAGTGACTTTTCGTAAGTCTGAGAGGCATTTGAGGCCAAATATTGTAGAGGGATTCTTAAGCAAGAAGACCTATTAGAAAACCATAAAAGATTTGGTGTTAGACCAATATTAATAAGAATGGTGTATTGCGCTAGAGATGCGCTAGCTAGGGATGAACTAGCTAGGGACACATTAGCCTAGTATGGACGCACCAGGTATGAGGGACCTGCCGGGATTAGGGACTTCTCAGGCTTAGGGACCTGCCAGGTTTAGGGACCTGTCAGGCATGGAGACCTGCTAGGCTTAAGGACCTTCCAGCCATGAAAACCTGCTAGGCTTAGGGACCTGCCAGCCATTGAGACCTGCTAGGCTTAGGGACCTGCCATCCATGGAGACCTGCTAGGCTTAGGGACCTTCCATCCAAGGAGACGCGCTAGGATGGATACTGGGACACTGCGCCAAGCAAGGATGCACTAGGCTGGCCGTTACTAGGGACGTGATAGGGACGCTATTCTAAGCAAGGACGCGCTAGGCTGGCCGCTGCTAGGGATGTGCTAGAGAGCCAATGGCATGCTGGAGAGTGGGATGCACTGGAAATGCATGGGACGCATCGGAGCATGAGACGTTGTAACCTAGGGATGGGACGTGCCATACTGGATGGACCATTACTCGGGGACGCTACATCTAGATCTAGGGACGCGCTAGCTATGACGATGTTAGCCGTGGGACGCATCGGCCAAAACAGTTTGCGCCTTTGGCGCTAGGGTTAGGGTTAGCACTTTTAGCGCTAAAGTTAAGGTGCTAAGGTAGTGACACGCTAGCTAAGTCCATGCTAAGTTAGTTGGCGCTTCAAGCGCTAGGGTTAGCACTTTTAGCGCTAGGGTTAGCGCTTTTAGCGCTATGGTGGCGAACTAACGTCGATGTGGTGCTAAGTTAGTGATCCAATCAATTCATCCGAACCTGACAATGCTCTGGGGATTATTTGGACGTGAAATTGTATTCTATTTTGAGTATACACGTTCCCAAAAGGATTCCAAACCCTAGAAAGAGAATATACTTGAGTGTCAAACATTGAAGGCTATAAAACAAGACATCCAACACTCAAACAAAGTATATTTAATGTAATCTCTTATTTTCTACTTCTCATAACATCCTCAACATCAAAAACCTAGGGTTTTCCTCTTAGAAGGAAACCATTCTTCTTCATTTGTATATTTTTCATAGGGTTTAGTAAATGTTATCTCTAATCGATTGACGAGCTTGTTTGGAGACGGAGGATGAAACCTCTAGTTAGTATTTTCTCACCTTGATCTCAACATTTATTTACTTTTTTTTTATTAATATAATTTAGTTTAATAATTTTACAATCCCCCTTGATTATATAAGAAGTTGAAAACAAATAACAATTACACAGCTTCTCGTGGGAATGATCCTTACTATTGTTATACTACTTATTAGTATTAATGGAAAATATCTAAAGTAATTTATTGCACTTACGACGCGCACCAATAAGCAAGAGAAAAGATGGACTGAAGAAAGACGTATCAAAACTGGACAAATTCCCTATGGTTCTTTACTACAATATAAATTGAAGGATGATATTCCAAACTTCAATTTGGAGTTTCAAATTGAGAATTTATTGGATTAGGTTTTATGAAGCAAAAGCATTCTTCAAATTTATGGAAGTTCCCGACCATTCAAAAATAAAGATTGTTGCTTATAAACTCAAATGAGGAGTTGCCGCTTGGTGGGAAAAGTTTTTTGATAAGTATGGAAAGCCTCCAGTTCATATATGGGAAAGAATGAGGAAATTACTTAGAGATGAGTTTTTTCCTCAAGACTATTGACAATAACTTTTTGTGAAACTTTAAAGTTGTCAGCAAGGAGCTAGATCAGTAGAGGAATATCTGTGTGAATTCTACATTTTAGTAGCTCGTAATCAAGTGCATGAATCGGAAGAACAATTAGTTGATATATTTATTGAAAGGTTGAATAGATTGATTCAAAATAAGATGACTCAATCATCGTTTACAATGGTCGAAGCAATTCAACAGCCTCGTCCAAATCCTCATTTTCAAGGTAACTACAAACCCTCTAATCGACTTTTTAGCTTTTACCACGACAACCCACCTTCACTTTCTCCAAACCCCTATTACCAAGACGATATTTCTTATTCTTTTTTCCGTCAGCAACATCAAACACCCAATTTTACATATTCACAATCACATATTACCCAAAAAAAACTCTCTTATTCACAACCACTTGACGGAGAACGGAAGCGTAAAATATAGAAAAGATAGATTAACTCATGTTTTCATTGAATAATTTGTAATGCGCAAGAAATCTATACTCTCAGGCATAAGCCAAGATTTTACATCTACCAATTTATTTGTTATTTAGAAATTAGTTGTCACAACTCTAAGTTTTTCTTTATTTTAGTATGTCTTTTATTTAGAAGGTTATTTTAAAAATCCCAGTAGAAGCTTATATATATGCTTTTACATGCTATTAGGAGATGTTTAAGACATCCTATACTTGCTTAACAATTTACTTTCAATTCATATTCTTCTAGATTTCTACGATCGTTCTTATTTCGTATTTTTTATCTTCGCATCCCTGCAAACCCCGTTTTGCATTCTTCTAATTCTTTAGTTTTCCATTAGAAATTAATAGTAAAGTATGGTCAAACCGAAAAATGTGTACTTTGTGCACGCCAAATTTCAAATCTCCCATTTGGATTAAGGCAAATTTGTTAAAGAATATAGACGTCATTTTATAGATTTGTTAAATAATATAGACGTCATTTTATTATTTTTAATAATTTGAGGTCTAAATTTAAATTTAAGAGCTTATTTTTTGTTGGTCTTTTGTTTTTTTTATAATTCATCCCAATACTTACAAGTTTTAAACTCAGATCGCTGATATCATCATCCAACAACTTTATCACTTTACTACAGTAACACCAGCTAATTAAAAGCTTGTTTATATGATATCCCATGAGTATAATTCCCTTATTATATAGTCAACTTTTCTAATTAAAAGCTTGTTTATATGATATCCCATGAGTATAATTCCCTTATTATATAGTCAACTTTTCGTACGTCACTTATCGTCTAGGGCACCACCATCTTAGTTCATGTGGGGTTCCTAATTTGCCTTTTATTGGTGATTTTTTTTTGTATGTGGTTTTTATTTGTTATCATATCCATTTCATTATACTTTAAAAAAATAAAATAATAAATAAATAAATTCCATCTCATATTTGTGAAGTGGTTGAACCAAAGATTAAACATCATGTTCGGTATATGTCTACCCAACATAGTGGTAGGGTCTTCCACCGTTGAGCAAGCCTAGAGATGACAACTAAACTGAAATGGCTACAAAATGAGCCCACACTGGTGGTTCAAACGGATTTGTGGTTCTGCATAACCCGTGCACGCTAAAAGAAACGATTCAGTTTCACTGCTCCGAAAGATCTTATGGTCCCAATATCAAATGGGTTCCGGTTCCACACGTAAGGTCAATAATTGTAGTGTAGATCAGACTTAGATCCATATGTAAAATCAGGTCTTCAAGAAAATAACTCATAGAAGAGTCCTAAACTAATTTGATCTGCTGTTGTGTACCATTGTTTGAAGTTCAACAACAACAATCTTCATAGGGAATAGTCCTGTTCGTCACAACTATTGATGTCAACAAACACCTCTTGGTTTCAACAATAACTGTTGATACCGTTTGTTGTCCGGTGCAGCCCCACTTAAGTGGGCTGCCGCACCTTAACACCCCTATTGTACCAGTAAACCAAATTCAGAAACGCAAACTAACTTGTGAAATCCAACAGGTTTTGCACAGCCGCGCCTATTAGGTTGCATCATGCACCAATTAATCATGTCTATCAGCATTTTAAGATTACAACCCCTTTATTGTGTTTGGTCATTCGATTCTCTTCAGGTGAATATAGCTTTCGTAGTCAGCATCCCATAACACTTGAGAGTAGTGAGGTGTGGAGGAAATACATCTGTGAGGGTGCAGATGAAATAATTTTAGACGAATTCCTCGGCAGCATAGACAGACTCACAGGTCACAACAACATTATCAGATGGTTCAGCAGCATTAAGAGGTTTGATTGGTTTTCGACAAATATTCAACAGCATATTTAGGACAGGACATGATCACCAAAAGTTGCATCGTTTTAAAACCTGCATCTGATTTATTTTTATTTTTTGACAGTAACCTGTATCTGAAGTTGGTAAGTGAAGTAAATATCTTCATCTATATTCACTGTCTCCTAATAGAAACAGAAAAAAGGAGCATCCATTCATCCAAAATCCGAGCTCTTCCGTGACAACAAAAAACATATATACCAAATTGTTACGTATAATATCAAACATACTTCGATCTCATTTTTAATTCTATGTACGCTATAGTGCATAAACTATCCTGCATATTCATCAAACAAACAATTCAAGAAAATATCGTTAAGAACGAAAACACAATACTTACAACTATTAGAGTGCTCCTCATTTTTTATGAAGTACTACTTTTTTTTTCTATAAAGTATAACTCTCCTTTAATCAATTGATTTTGGGGTAAGATTTATGTTCAGTAGTGCCGGCACAACTGCCTCAAACCCACTTATATCGACCCTCGGTAATGATATCTGAAGCAGTGAGAGACACCGAAGATGAGAGTGAATCTCGAAGCTGCTCAAAAGTTGGATGTCCTCCATAAGAACTAAGTAGATAGTTAGACCACATTGCAGTTGATTTCATCTTATCAAACAAACCTCCATTTCTTCTCCATCCAATTCATATGCAACATATTTTCCTTCCAAAAGCTTCAAAACTTGCCTCATTGTGGGTCGAACTGACAGATCAGGGTATGCACACAACAAACCTAAATGAAGAATCCGCTCGACCCCATCATCATCGAAACAACCTTTAGCTTTTAACCGAGCATCGAATGCAGACAACAGTTCACCTTTATCCATCAAACCCCAAACCCAATCAACCAAAGAACTTTCCCATCCTCAATTGGTCTTCGTCCACAAACAAACTCTAATATTAGAATACCAAAGCCAAATACATCTGTTTGGGCAGAAGCCCGCCCAGTTCGAATCACTTCAGGTGCCATATATCCTACTGTACCAATAACCCTAGTTGTGCTGGCTGCCTGATGTCCGTGCCCATGCATTCGAGCTAACCCAAAATCACCTAATTTTCCGTGCATTTCCTTATCAAGCAATACATTACTAGCCTTTATATCTCTATGTAGAACTCTTGATTCCCATCCTTCATGCAAGTATAGAATTCCAGCTGCAACATCTTTCAAGACTCTCGTTCTCTCTTCCCAACTCAACAAAAGACTGTTTTCACATTCAAATATTCTTTTGTCAAAACTCCCTTTTCCCATATACTCATAAACTAAAACCAAACTCCCTTTATCTCTTTTACACCAACCTTTTAATGCAACTAAGTTTCTATGTTGTAACCGACCCAAACTCGAAACTTCAGCTAAAAATTCTGTAATCCCTTGATCATTTTCATGTGAAATTCGTTTCACCGCAACCTGAATCCCGCCCATCATAACCCCTTTACAAACCTTTCCATTCCCTCCAATCCTAATCACAAATTCATCACTAAAACCATTTGTTGCAGAGTCAATATCTTGATAATTAATTCTATGTGGCCAATACTCTAACTCCCAATCTTCCATTGCCTCTCTCTTTTTCTTCAACAACCGTCTCCTCTTAGCTAAGAACACGTAAACTCCGGTACCCAAACCAATAACAATCATACTTGACAGAGTAATCCCAACAATAAACTTTAGTGATCTAAAAACAGAACTCTTAAGTTCAACAAAAGAAGGCAAATTTGTCTTAATCAATAAGTCATTTGTTGAAGAATTAGAATTACTAAGACTCCATCCTAATATTCTATGACTTTGAGATAATCTCCCTGTTGCAGCAGTAAAACCCACAAACATTTCATCAAGCAAAACATCTGTAAGATCATAATCAATACTAATCAAATTCTTTACAGGTCTTTTCTTCCGGCAATACCCATTGAAACATTAAGTTGAGGACTCAAATAATCAACCCAAACTTGATAATTCACACCATTATTCAATTTCAATTCATTATAATCTTCACCATTTTCATTCCAAATTCCAGCTGGATGAGAACTAGTTGAAGTAAGAGAATTCACATCAATACCCACATGATTATTGTTCATATCATTAAATTCTTGATTTTGAAAAACATCAAATATAATACCAAACACATGGTTCTTTTCATTACCATTATTAGTTAGATTAAACAAACCAAGATGGTTAGAAGATGTTGCACCTGCTATACTTGCTGAAGGAGTGAATATAAAAACAAGACCATGACCTCCTGGTTGATTCTTGAGTGGAGCCATTGAAAAAATAAAAGAAGAATAAAAGGGAAGAATCTTTTTTGATGATGTATTTGTTTTTGTTTTGATTTTTGATTTGTATAACCCATGCTGTAAGTTGAAGCACCTATTAAAGAGAGTGTATTTGGTGATTCTATAGTTATGTTAGCAAAGAGTATGAGATCAGAAGAGTTGAATCCATTGAATACAAAATTTGTTGCATATGTTGGTAGCATTAAGAATCTGGGTAGTAAGAGGATTAGACAGAGAAAATGAATCGCCATTCTTCAACTCTAACAGTAACAGATAAAGAGAGAAATGGTTTTATACGGAACATATATTTGGTCGTGGATATTTTACAAAAAGTAACTAAATCTTAGTGCCAACTGCCGAGTAACGTCGGTGGCACCAGCCTTCGCGTAATATCATTCCGAGTTTTATATTGAGCCCTTGGTTTTTAAGTTCACATATTGAATTTCGTTTTTCTTGACCGTTAACCGGAGTACTAATTTGCTTGAGATGTACCAAATCTATAGACAAAACATCTCTTCTTTATAGATTAGGCTAATTATTTTGGTCTTTATATTCAAGATTCAACTTCTCTTACACGTCAGATTCAAATTAAATATATCAAATGATTTGTCCTGCTATACCAAATAGTTTGTCGTAAAAAATGAGTCGTTAGATTTTAATTTACAACAAAAATCTGATGTTCAGGATAGACAAACCGTTAGATTTTAACTTATAAAATTAAATTTAATGGTTCAGAATTAGTGCGCCAAACCATTGGACGTAAAAAAATAAAATCTGATGCGCCTAACCATTGGGCGCATCAAAGTTGATTCAAGTTCACGTTCAAACATTTGTTTAAACACTAGTTTGAATCATAGGATAAGGTGACGATTTTGGGGTTGTGAATTTTGAATCTGGAGGTCGTAGTGGTTAGCCTTAATACACTACCAAGCAAATTGATACCTCCATCACCAGCTTTGTTGTTTTTGCGGTCCGGCTGTTGCAAGATTAATATGCTGTGGAAACTAAAGTAACAGTGCTAGATGAAAAATCTTCCCTGTGGGATGAAGGAGAGAAGTAAAATCGATGTCCCACGTAACTACCCTACACATCTAACTTCATTTTCTTGTTTCTACTTTTATAAGGCAGGCATAGTAATCGCCGAATCTAAACTCTACGAGGTAGAAATATAGACTTTACGCAGATCAAGTAAAATAAAAGTTAAACTTACTTGATTTTATTACTAATCGGGCTACTGTACAGTCTATTTTTCAAACTTCATATAAATATGGATTGATTTGAAAGATTGGTTAAGAAGTGGAATACAGCCCAAACGAAGTTTGGTGAAGGGGACGGTTCCCCATGGCTCATAAGTCATGAGACTCATGATAGAGAAATTAAGTGAGAAAGAAGGAAATGGAGATAGACGGAGATAGTCGTGTTTGACCAGCAAAAATATATGCATATAAAAGTAGAAACAAAGAGTTTGTATATACTTTGACTTATTGATTGTAAATAAAGATAAGTACTTCGATTAAAAGTTTAATTAAGTTCAAATATACAGATAGAAAATATCATCGTCATATGAAAGCATCTCATAGTCTAAACATAGTAGTATTAAGATGAGAGTGAAGTATTGAATATAATATTTAGAGTTATTTTATCCTAAAATGAAATGTTAATCACTCGTTCAGGATAAAGACACGTGTAAAGGTATACCGAAATCGACGTATGAGTTTAAAGTGGATAAATGAGTATTTAATGAAAGTCATAACGGTCAAATTCGCAGAAGACCAGGTTGACTGGGTAGGTGGTGAAAGGGGATTCGTTCATAGTCAGACAAAGAACAATAGTTCCAAGAAGATAGTCTTTTATGCTTCATCGAACTCACCTCCCAACATTGGCATGCCCCCCAGCGAACGAAGGTAGCTAATGATTTTGAGAGGAGTTGAGATTTTAGAGAATGGAGAGAAAGGAGAGCTAAGAATGATCCTGTTCTTGAGAGATAAGTTCGGTTGTTTGTAACCATCATCATAATATATTGAATCACTCCCGTGGATATAGGTTTTAATACCGAATCACATAAAATCGCTCATGACTCTTGCTTTACTTGATTGTCTCCCATAGTTCTTAGCACTCAACTCTTAGCTTCACGAATCATCGTCCTCAATTTATTTGGGTGTATATATAGGCTTTTCTTGCAGTTACACTAGGAAAAGTGGTTAAGTTTCCACTTAGGAGTAAAATAGGTTGAAACTAGTTCGTAATAGACAATTACGTAATTTATTTGCCTAAGGTTGATTCCAATGGAACCTAGGAAGTGTATATATTTGATGGTCCAGGTGGAAAGGCCAACAATTTTTGTATCATGGAATATCTAGGCAGAGGTCAAGAATGAACCTGCGGCCAATCTTTGGCCTCCAACGGCTAATTTCTATAAGAAAAAGAACGACTAGTTTTTTTAATTCCTATTTGACCCCCACCCACCCAAATGCTCTTCTCACACCATCTCCATTCTTTGTTTACTATTTTTTTCTACCAAAAACTCTTTTAATTCTTCTTAATTCACCAAATGTTTCAATAAAAATGTATCAGTCTCAAACCATTACTAGGAGAAGAAAAAAATGAAGGTCAACCCCTCTCAAAATTTCCTAATGTCACTAGTGTATCGACATTGTAGTTCGGATGATGATAATTTTCCAGTATAGACATATATCTAGATCACATATCAAAAAAAAACACGAGATGAAAAGACACAATAACCAATTATTGAAGGTGTTGGTGGAACGCCGGTTGATAACTACACATGTTCCATTTCCACAACTTTGAAATAGGTATGTTTGTTTCCATTTTGGTTTATATGAATTAAATATCAACAAAGTCAAAGAAATTTATGATTTTATCGTTGTTACAAAAACAACACCATACGGTTTGTATTTCATTACTGGAGTACCATGTGGTTATGGAGTCCATTTAACCTAAAACGTTGGTTGAAAGATAATAAATATAAGAATGGGAGATATTAGAGGGGGAAGCCTGCACAATGCAGCTCCTGCTCTATTTTCTGTCATAGTGAAGCTAAGTTCCCCAAGAAGACCAGGGAGAAGGTTGCCACTCCTCCTTCTGCCCTGTATGACCCAAAGTTGTAATTGGAAGCTACTCCACCCATTGAGGTTAACAGAGACACCCGCATTGGCCAAGGATGGTGACAGATGACAAAGAATGGAAGCCAGTCACCAACAAGAGAAAGACTATGAAAGCCAACATTGCAGGGAAGCCAGCAAATGTTGGGCTGGAGGCCTCACCCTCTCCTGAGGTCCCTCCAGGATTTGAAGTAGACAGAGCGCAGAGGCCTGTGCAGAAAAATAGCTCCCCAACTGCTGCAAATAACCCTTTTGCTATCCTTGAAGATGTTGGAGCTGCTGAGGGGATGGAAAGCATGGATGACACCACCAACATAACCTCAAATGGTAACATTGTAACACCTCCTGGTCTGTCTGATGATGTAGTGAAAAATGGGAAGGGTGCTAAACCTTGGGGAAACTCATAAGGATACCCAAAAAACAACTCTACTAAAACTAGCAACCATCACCTAGGAATCAAGAGCTCAAACCTCAAAAAAGCAGGCCGGATTAGACGAGCACCCTACAGACTCCTATCAAATGAATAACATAGGGTGCTAGAATACTAGGGGGCTCAATAACCCTCTAAAATATGTAGAAGTTAGGAACTACATCAACAACAATAGATTGAAGATATGTGGCTTAGTAAAAAATAAAGTCCAAAGTGTGAATAAACATAGAATCAGGAACAACATCCTTCCTTAATGGTCCTACCTAGACAACTATAATCACCATGACCTGGGAAGAATCTAGATAATCTGGGATCCAATTTATGTAAATGTTAACTTACTTCTCTGTAATGACCAACCCCTGTTTGCTAGAACCTCTTATCAAAATGGGCCTAGCTTTGTAATCACAATTGTCTATGGACTAAATACTGAGGAACAAAGAGTCCCTCTTTGGTATAGCATAAGTAGTTTTGCTGAGAACAACAACTTGACTTGGTGCTTGATGGGGGATTTTAACTCTTACTTATATGCTCATGAGAAAGAAGAGGGTGACCCGGTGGCGCAGTCTTCTATGAACAATCTTCAAGGATACCTTCAAGATTCTCAGTTGTTTGACTTCCCCTCTATTGGATTCTTCTTCACATGGTCAAATAAGCAAGATGCTCCCACAAGAATCACTGGCAAGCTGGACATATGAAAGGGGAACTGGACCCAAAGCCTACAGATTCTACAACACCTGGGCCGAAGAAAATGACTTCCTGGATGTCGTTGAGTCTGCCTGGAACATCCCTACCCGGAGCACACAAATGTACAGTTTTGTCACCAAGCTCAAGAATGTGAAGACCAGACTCTCCACCTGGAAGAAAAGGAAATTCTCCAACTTCAACACCCAAGTGGCTGAGGCTAAGATAAATATGGTAAATGTCCAAAGAAACCTTTAAGTCACCCCTTTGTGTCCCAACACCATCACCTCTGAAAAAGCAGTTGTTAAAGAGTACTCCAGGAAGGCCAGACAACAAGAGTCCATGAAGAAGCAACAATCAAGGGTTCAGTGGCTAAAGCTGGGGGACATCAACACCCCTTTTTCTCACAAGTCTATAGTGGAGAGAAGAGTCAGGAACAGGATATTAGTCCTCTATGATGCTTTTGGAAACAGACTTACATCTGACGAGGACATAGCTAGGGAATGTGTGGCCTACTACTATGACCTCTTTGGCCAGCACTCAGTCACCCCCATTGACCTTAATGATTGGGACCAGATAATGCCTCTCCACACAGCCTCTGAGGAAGATGTAAATTATCTAGTGCGACCCTTCACAGATGATGAGATCATCCATGCCCTCTCCATAATAGGCTTAGACAAAGCTCTGGGTCCGGATGGCTTCTCCTCCTACTTTTTTAAGTGCTGCTGGAGGATCATTGGGAATTATTTCATAAGAGCTGTTAAGAGTAGCCTCTCAAGTGAAAAACTCGTGGGTGAGGTAAATGCTACACTCATCACTCTTATCCCAAAGTCTTCTAATGCCTCATTTTTAAATGATTTCAGACCCATAGCTTGTTGTAATATCATGTATAAATGCATCGCAAAAGTCTTAACTATCAGGCTTAAGCATGTTATGAAAAATCTGGTCAGCCCCTGCCAGTCTGCTTTCATCTTCGGGAGATCCATACAGGACAACATCATGCTTTCCCATGAGTTGCTGAGGAACTACCACAGAAATAATGGCACCCCCAGATGTGCTATGAAGATAGACTTAAGAAAGGCCTACGATTGCATCAGGTGGATGCCCTGCTTATAACCTTGAAAAAGTTCAACATTCCAAAGAAGTTCATCAACTGGATCAGCATGTGCATCACCTCCCCAAAGTTCTCAATCATGGTAAACGGGTCTGCCCATGGCTAAATAGAAGGGAGAATAGGTATTCGTCAAGGCTGATCCTTATCTCCATACTTGTTTGTCTTACACATGGAAGTCTTCAATGTTATTATGCTAAACCAGGTAGCTTTGGGTCTGTTTACTCTCCACCCAAAATGTAAGGATACCATTGTTACACATCTTTGTTTTATGGATGATCTCCTGGTGTTCATGAATGGCAATCTTGCAATCTTCTCTGCCAGGACTGGGTTAGTGGTAAACAATAACAAGAGCAACATATTTCTGTCTTCTGTGCATAGCACTGCTTCCTTTAACATAAAATTTGTGCTTAGGTTGGAAGAGGGCACCCTTCCTGTGAGATATCTAGGCCTCTCCATGTTGTCTACCAGGCAGACTCATGTTGATTGCCTACCTTTTGTTGATCATGTTCATAACAGGATCAAAACTTGGAAAGCTCGCGCTCTTTCTTTTGCTGGCAGAGTCCTGCTCATAAAAGCAGTCCTGAGCAGTATGCTGGTCTTCTGGACCTCCTGTTTTTCCCTTCCTAAAAGAACAATCAACAACCTAAATTCTATATTCAGGAAGTTCTTGTGTTAAGGAAATTGATCTTACATACAAGCACCCAACTGTCAAGTGGTGTACAATCTGCCACCCCTACAAGGAAGGTGGCCTGGCTATCCGCTGCATCGAGACTACCAACACAGCTGCTAACCTTCGCCACATCTGGGATATTGTGAGCAATAAGGATACTCTTTGGGTTAAGTGGGTATACCAAAACCTCATCAAGAAAAAAGATTTATGACATCTAAAGACTCATGCAGACTGCTCTTGGTGCTGGAGACGCATGCTGGAGCACAGAGACATGGACGCAAAGTTCACCTTCCACTTGATTGGAAACGGGGATAGCACCAAACTCTGGAAGAAAAAATGGCTCCCGCAAGGTAACCTCTTCATCTCCTTCCCACCACAAATGACTTACGACACTATGCACCATGCTGAAGCTAAGGTCATTAGCTGCTTAGCAAACGTCAAATGGGTGTTATCTCTCAATCTCTCAAATGTTGTTGGCATCGCCACCCTGGAAATCATGAACCTAAAAACTGACCCTCTGATGGAGGACAGGATTGTATGGACAACGGGCAACTCGGGTGAATACACCCTAAAAGACAACTATAATGCCCTTAGGAGCCATAGGAATTGCACTGACTGGCACAAACTTGTCTGGTTTCCAAATTGTATTGCTAGAAACTGCTTTACTGTCTGGCTAGCTCTTCATAGAGGGTTAAAGACCAGATACAAACTTCTCTCTTGGGGTATGCATGTGGACCCTATATGTGTAATGTGCAATATAATGCTGGAGGATGATTACCACCTGTTCTTCAACTGCTGCTACGCCACCAGCATCTGGAAGAAGCTATTGAGCATCATGGGGCTAAGAGACACCATCCATACAGATTGCAATGAGAAGATAAATTGGTGGGTTCAACAGTTGAAGGGTGCAAAGACTGAAGGCACCATCAGGAAGCTATGTTTCAATGCCTTTGTCTACCATATATGGTGCGAGAGAAACAGAAGAATCTTCACAAAGAGTCCCTGCCCCCTGAGTTTCTCTTCTACAAAATCATAGAGGAACTAAGGCTCAAGATGGCTTCTTGCTCTTTCACTATGCCTGACACCAACGAGAACAGAGTTTTATCTTATAGTTGGAGCATTGACCCAAGCTACACACCAGTCATCTCACTTGTGCCTGGATTAAGCCTGAGGCTGGGAAAGTAGCTGTAAACACTGATGGCTTTCTAACAGATGTCAATGCTGGCTTTGGGGCCATAATTAGAGACAAGTATGGAGCTCCCTTGGCCGCAGTTGCTGGAAGCTCGAGACCGTCTTCAATTATTTTCTATGAGCTCCAAGGTGTGGAAGCTGGCCTCAAACTGGCTGAAACCAAACATCACCCAAGAGTCTCTATAAGAACTGACTCAATGACTGTCACAAAGTACCTGCTGAGCGACACTACCAAACCACCCTGGTATTGTCATCATATATGGGAGTCAATCAAACGGCTAAGGACCAAGTTCTCATCTGTATCTGTGCAACATACCTATAGAGAAGCAAATAGAGAAGTTGACCAGCTTGCTAGCTTGCTTCCAAATGGATATTTCGTGGAACTTGCACCCGACTTGTTTAATGAAGAGCTAAAAAAGAAAATGCTCGAAGATGCTGTAGGTAAAGTGTACCATCGTAGCAATGCAAATAGCTCAGGGGCTCATGTGTTGACCCCTGATTTTCCATTCTTTTTCCTTTTCTATTTTCTCTTGTTGGTTGGGGTCCCCTTAACCCCCTCTCCTTTCCAAAAAATAATAAAAATATAAGAATGAAGATGGGGGATCGTCCACATTAATTCAGTGAAACACATGGTAGTCACAGAGACAAAGTCATACATAATGGTGGGATATACAAATGGTATCATAGCAACAAATCGGTGCATGAAGAAATTGCGAAAGTATTCATCTTATGGACACTTTTTCCTAACTTAAGTAGTGTTGCACTGGTTGGATGGCTTGAGGCATGCAATATTTGGAACTGGATCACATTTATGAATGGAAGGTTTCTATATTAGTTGAAGTGTACCCAAGACTTGATATCACATTATTATGTGGCCCAAGATTCCATGGTCTATAGGTCATTGTTAAAGTAAATTTGACGATTCTTCTCTTTTTTATTTGTTTTGTTTTTAAGCATATCTTTTCAAATGAATATGTCATATACTAATTATGACTTTACTTTCAAAATTGGTAGTATGGATAGTTTCGTATGTCTGGTCATTTGTTTAAGGACTACGACACATCATTTTCCCCGATTATGGGCATGTACAAAAATGCAAATTGGACTTAGTATCAAGGTGAAACTGATCACACCTTTTTTAATATGGTTCAATTATTAAAATAAATTTTTTTAGTTTGAACTTACCACATCAGCATCAGTTTCATCAATCCTTCTGAATCAATTCATTTGCATGTTAAATCTACAAATTGGGTTACTTTTCTGCTAATCGTTTGAAAACGAGAACACAATCCCAAAACATCATGGAAATGAGGATTTCTGGTGTCTTCGAAGAACTTTCCATTAATGATTTTCCAAAAAATTACACTTGGTTGTTGCTTTGCACCATGGACAGGAAGTTGGTATAGTAAGACATAGAGTAGTCGAAATCGGCATCCTATTTCCTCGCAAGTATTCTCTGCTCGGACCTCTAGTGATCCGATCTTCAATTTCTTACTGAATTCGACTAGCAACGATTAACACATCCGAGTCATCCGATTTTTAGCGATTTTCAAATAAAACAAGTCGTCTTAGTCGTCCAATATTTTTGATGTTATAATCAATTGGGTCAAGTAGTTGTTGATTTCGTTAGGTTTGTTAAGCTTTTTAAGAAAGAATATGTATAGAGTTTTGTTGCTTGTGTATGCAATTGTAAGTTAGTCTTTAAATATATATGATAAGAGGGACATTAGGTATCTAATGAGTGTTACCGAGTAGTAGTCGGGTATTGGCGAGTTCCTCAAGCGAGCTCGCTACTCCTCGCTCCTAGCACAGTAAGATCCGATAAGTGATTTCAATTGTTTTTGTAAGACATAGTTTCTACAAATTTATAAATATGCTTCTACAGTGTACCTTGGACGACGAACTCTGGCTTAGGCCATATTTCAGGAGAAAGTGATGTGAGATTAGAAGAAAATTGTGAGAGATTAGAGGCGTACAAGAAGTGTGAATTGAAATTGAGTGATATATATATATGAGATCAAATGTCAATCGTTGACCATTAGAATCTAGAATTAGGGTTACGAAACTCGTTAAATGGAGATGAATTAGAATAGTAGAAGAGAATAAAACAATTAAGAGATAGATGTTAAAGATTAAGTTTATTGATGAGAATGTATTTTGTTTACAAAATGAGCCTTATTGGCTATATATACAAGAGATGATACGCATATGTCATGTATGATCAGTGGGGACCAATTACATTTCACGTATCACTGGGGACCAGCCGAACATCTTGCATTTTCCACTTCTTAGATGGAGGTGCCTGATTTTTGCTCTTGCATAGTCCATCTCTTCAGATGCTTATCTTGTCAGCTACAAATAATTCTATTGTTTCCAGCTCCGAAATCCAGGTTTCGGCTATCTAGTCAGCTCTTTACTTCAGACGCTTCACTTCTGAGCTCCCGGCTTTATGTTCCAGATAGTTTTAATCATGTTTGCATACTTAGAGCTACCCCGTGACTTTAGTTGTTGTCACGTGATTCGGTGTTTCGACTTCAAATTTCTTTTTACCTCTGTTGGCACTGATGACTTCCAGCTACGGGTAGATGCGATATTTTTCCATATATATATATTTGCCTCCAGCTTCATTAAAGCTAGATTATGGATTGTATGACATCAGTGTGTCGGATAGCTGATGCAGTTGTCGATTTTGTAGATGTCACAACTGGTATTAGTTTAGAGCTTGGTTATTATGACTTGATGACTTTTTAATTCTTTTCTTATCTGAAATACTTTCTAGATCAGCTTTTTGGTGATTAACACCTCATATTTTCCCCCAGTTTCATCTCTAGTTATTGATTAAACTGTGAGAGTAAGCTGCTTGTATTTGATCATTTTACTGAAACTATGTAGTAATGCTTACCCTCTCTGAGGAATATGAAAAAACCATATTATTTGTTGAGTGATTATTACCCTCCAATCGTGTATTTCCCATTTACTATAATGGGTTAACACTTTTATCGTGCCCATTTATTATTGGCTGAGAAATAGGTTATCTACACATGGTAATATTTATCTTTTTTCTTTCATAAAAGAACATAATCAATTAACTGTAAGGCTTATTCCAAGTTTCATTTTTCGCTCTTCTCCTCTTCAGAACTTCATATTTCAGGGTTTAGGGTCTCAACAATATTTTAAAAGTTTTTCTTAACTTCAAACAAACTTCTTAACTCTAATGACGACAAAAAATTCCAACTCATGCCGACAAAATTTTCTAAGTATATCATATCCCATCTGATCTTAGGATTAAAGTTCGTTTTCCTGAACCTTATGATAGTAAGGTTAGATATGTCAAAGATCTTGGTGACGATGAGCTTCTTATTCTTGAATCTCATCTTAAATTCGTATTTCAAATCCCTATTCCCCTTTCGTTCATCAATTTTTATCAATCAGTGGTTAGTCCCCTGCAGAGATTTCATCCAAATTCTCCAGCTTTCTTAATTATGCTATTGAATTCAATGACACCGTTGATAAGGACAAGCAGGTCACTACTGAAGTTCTTCACTAAGATTTTCAAGTTTTTTCTTCACTACACCAAAACAGACATTTTGTACTCTAATATGTGTAACTTCTTATTTAATGTTACACTTATATTGTGTGTTTTTTGTTACACAATAGTGTTCACGCTAATAAGAGTGACTTAAACTAATTAATATCACACTTAAAACTGTTACCAAGGTTTAACATATATTAGTGTAACATCTGGGATAAATAATAAAAAATTATAGATTTTAACATCCCCTAATTCGGGATTCCTACACCTATTGTGGAGTCAGAAAAGAAAATCTATTTTTCAAATCTCCATTCAAATGCAATTAGAAAAGGAACCAATCAAACCATTGTATTGCATTAAAATTATGTATAGGTTACATTGAAAAAGTGCATATGCCACAAATATACAATTTGACAAAAATAAACCAATGCAAGTGAAGAGGACTATAATTTACAACAATCACACTGTATCGGTGCTAGACCATTGTTTCGTTACAATAACCTAACCATCAATATCTTAATAATGAACTAGCTAGTCCATCAGTGAGTATAGACAGATAACTATATCCTTGCGTTGTTTCCTTTTACGGCTTAACAAAGCAGCTCAGTTATACCTCCATTTACGAATTGGGTGCAGCAGACCGCTTTGTAGATGCAGGTACTAATGAAGGTCTTCCTGCACATAGCATACAAGTATAAGGACGTAAATAGTATACGAGTATAAACTGGGAACAATGCTACATCAGATGAGAATCGAGTTTTTTGCCAGAAAACCCAACCTGAGCCTAAGTCTCATTGCAGCCACTCTTTTCATAAACTTTGATCCTCTGTTTCTATAAGTGTGCCATCATTTAAGATCTGTTATCGTTATAACATCAACAATGTTCTTAATTATTTGACTACTAAATTATGAGTTGTGAGATCACAGTCACTACAAAACAAAACAAAAAACAGGATACAAGCAAAGTACCAAACAAGAATTGTCAATCTCTGCTGGCTAAGAATTATGAATTAACCAGTAAAGGGTCCTGTAATATTGAAAGCAAAAAATTCATACCAATCACATGTGGTGCTTGAAAATAGTAACAATGACCTTGCAATTATCCTTGCTGCATTGGTCACAGACATCTTCTCTCACAAGACGGAGGCTCAACACAGTAACAAATAATCCCTCCTGCAAACCACAATAAAATTAGGTATGCTAGAAGGCTTAGATGTCTCAACTTGAATTATACAATTGTCATATGTGAGTCCAGAGGAATTAATTTGTGATTACGTGCCTGGGACATAGATTCCGAGGACGATAATTGAAGCATAGAAGTAATCAAATGAGAAGTTAAATTGGTTTGGCATCCTAATGCAGTATTTCTCATATCCCTGCAAAAATTAGCAAAAAGATTGAGGTGAAGAAGATACAGAACAAAATCTAAACCACTGCTTTGACAGTTGGTACAAGTACCGAAAAGAATCATCTACCTAAGAGAGAGGATATAAACAGGTATTTTGCATTATAAACCTGACAGTCAATAGTAAACCATGTAAACACTGATAGATAGATTGAGAATGCAGCAAGACAAATTTTTCATTCTAGGAAACTAGGCAGTAGGAGAAAAACTTATATTCCTGAGTTAAGATAGTTTTTCTATATTTGTAGTTAGCCATGGAGTTCTTGCATGACTAAAAACTAGAGTTGTGGCAATGAGTTTTAGATATTAAGGAAGTTTTCCTAGCCATGTCAGTTCATTCTATGAAACTGCAAAGGCCACTCTAGAATATTATGATATTGTTAACAACTAAGAGGCTTGCTTTCTTGATACATGAAAGTTTACAACTAAATCTTACAATAAACATTGATACTTAAAACAAGCAATATACTTGATTGAATTCATTACCTTTACGTACTGCAGGATGATATATATTAGACCAACTTCGCTGGTAATTCCAGTTGGATAAGAATCAATCTAGTACAAAAGGAAGACCGATAATGTTCATGTTTATAATTGAAAAACTCATTATACCTGGGCCACAACAACCATGAAGGTGCAAAACCAAGTGCCTCTTTTGTACCGAAGGAAGAGTATCGGATAATCTACACACAGCATAAAAAATACAAAATTAGAAAAGACATGAAGAAATAACATATATCAAATATTGAAACAATAGAAATTCTTGCACATTCCAATCATATAGAGCTCATACCTAGGTAATCGACCAGCTTTATAACCAAAGAACTAACTAGCACATGGGTTCGAGTCTGCGGACCAAAACATTAACTCCGTTAACCCGTAATCTACAATTGTTTGCCTATAATTGATTGTAAATCTGCATAACTCAGGAAAACTCCACAAAATTCCCCAAGTTACAAATAATCTTGATCCGATCTGTGGCAAAGTTGCTGTAATTGGAGATTCCCAAGCCTACGACACCATGGCAAACAAACCAACAATAAAACATATCAGAGAAATTCTACTAAGAAAATGGAAAAAATTTACACCGTTCATTTAATTTACCTCCATTATAGCTGCAGTTTGAGCAAGTAACATAGGCTTTTCAAGTTTCAACAGCATTATAAATATGTTCATGACCTGAATATTTCAAAGTCATCAAAGCCATATACAAAACCTGAAACCTATAACAAATTCACATACTAAATTATCAAAAAAAAAGGAAAAATAAAAAAAAACAACTTTTGAACACCGTGATCACAACATCAAACAAATCATACATGACATTAACTAAGAATTAACAAAAACGGATTATTACTCATAATTTCTCACGAAGTTCAGGTAGATCTTTGATCTTTCTTCTTTCTATCTCTCCCTCTTTTGCAACTGTGCTTTAGTTATTTCTTTAGTTAGGGTTTCTTTAACCGAGGAAAATCAAAGATTGGTGATCGATTGAGATTGGAAAATAGTGATAGTGGTTGGATAGTTGTTGTTGTTTAAGCGGGGATTAAGAAAGACGGGCGGTGGTATGGAAGATAAGAATGCCGATTGTTTAAGGTTCAATTTTGGGGTAATGGATTCGATTTCTTCTAGAGAGGGAAGAAAACTGATTGAGGGCGAGTTGGCGAGAGGGTAAAGAAGTTGAGACGTGGTTTCATTTTTTTTTTTATTTAATTTTATTGTTTCTCTATCTTACAAACAAATAAAATAAAAATCTTTTTAGAAAATAACTGAATCACACTAAAATATGTAACATAAGAAAATAAAATAAAAATAAAGGTAATCTTGAATTAATGTAACACTTTTTGAATTTGTTACACCTAAAGTGTGACAAGTTTTGTTACAATATAAGTGTGGTACTTCTGTGTTATATTTTGGTGTAGTGCTTATCAATACTCTTGCATAAAAATGATTAATAAATTAAATGAAGACATTTTACCTGCAAAGCTTGCTAACAAGTTTTTTGCTGATAAAATTAAATACTATCTGGATAATAAGAAGTATTCAATTATTATTTTTGGTTTTTGGTAGTTTGATAGGGCTCCTTTTCCAGTTGACGTTAAATCAAAGATTCGATTTGACGTATGTAATTTGTAACTTTACTTTTCTATTCCATTGTATTTCTTTTCTGTTTTTCAGTTATTTTGTCTGATTTCTTTAAATTTCTCTTGTTTTCAGTTAAGAGGAAATTGACTTCTCCAGCTGAGAATCTTCCCTTACCTGAAAGAGTAAGGTTAAGCCTTACTCTACATGATTATTTTATGGTCTTGCTGATCGCAAAGAGCATATCTCTAGAGATTAAAGGTGTGGGATTTACGGGGGCGCCAGAGGGCCCTGGTTGAGGTATAGGTCTGGGGCGTATTTGAAGTGTTGCCTCCGATTTCTATGTACGTTAAGTCCTTGGTTGTATCCACACCTGGTCCCAAAGAAACCCCGCCCCGTTAGGATAGGGGTCACGTACATAGTGCCTAAGCTAATTAAGTCAAGGAATAAAGAGACCCCGAAGACAAGGTGGTAGCTGGACTGACGAGATGGGGGGAAATATTCGATGTATCACGGAGTCCCCTGAACGGGCACCACGGGGAAATAATGGGACGGCACCCTCCATTAGGAAGTTGAGTGACCAGATAAGACGAGGTCAAGAGACTATTGCTTACTGAATTATTTAGGCTCGTGACTTCGTCGAAATTTATTTACGAAGGTACACAAAATCTGAAGCAAGTTAGATATTATTGACTCGCCAAGTATTGAGGCAGGCGTAAAAATTATCTCGACGAAATACCGAGGCAGGCAAGGCAATACAACTTTTACAAAATCAGCGCGAGTTAAAACACCCAAAGAGCTTAAGGCCTTAACAACTTAAGAAAATAATACAAAGGCTTTACTATCATTTTTTAGAGTTTAAGTCCTAGATTTACAAATTAGCTAAGGCATAAAGTTAATTTGTTTCTTTCACAATGACAGAAAATAATAGACGAAAACAACGATAAAAGGAAATGCAATAAAGATATTATAACTAAGAATGCCCCCAAGCTTTGGAGCACCCAGTTGAAATTGTAATATTTTAGCAAGGACAATCAACAATAAAACATATACATAGTCATAAAACTTTAGCATCAAAATACGAGAATCAAAATAAGAAGAACATAGTATGAGTCTTAAGCCTTCGGTTTGTCAACACCATCAACTTCGGCAGCTTCCTCGATAATTTCTTCATCAGCTTCCTATGCGGCTGCATTTTCGGTTGGCTCATTACCGAAAACGGGAGAAGGAAGATCATTGTTTAGACACAATTCCACGACAAAATTCTTGCATAACTTGTCCACTAATGCTTGGACATTCTCCTTGATAGTCTTCATGTTCTTATCTACCTCGTCCTAGTAGTCATCAAATTATTTTTGCAGATCTTCATTCTCCTTCTTCGCTTGCTCCAGTTGGATTCGGAGGTCTTCCTCGGTCTCTACGAGATTGCAAATGAAAGAAATTCAGAACAAGTTCAAGATTTGACATGGGAAAAGATTGTTATACTAGCGTTAGGATATTCTTTATCGACTACCTTTCATAGTGGTAATGGTTTGCCTAAAAGTTGTTGAAGATCTTCCTTCTTTCTCGCCCATTTACCCTCTTCAACTTGTGCTTCGGACAACTGAACCATCATGTTTTCAAATTCGCCACCGGCCTTTCCCTTCAAACGATCAACTGTCTTGTCTTTCACAGCTAGACGCTTTTTAAGGGATTTATTATCCTTCTCGATTTGTCGAAGCTTATTGAGTGTTGCCTGGGAAATACCA
Organism: Papaver californicum; assembly: GCA_023531435.1. NCBI lineage: Eukaryota > Viridiplantae > Streptophyta > Magnoliopsida > Ranunculales > Papaveraceae > Papaver > Papaver californicum. Next base: position 1,996,409 of record JAJJMC010003557.1, read on the forward strand.
AGGATGCGCGTTCTCTTGTATAAAAGGTCGGATTTATCCTGTTCAATATGAGTAATGGTGGCCTTCTGCTAAACAGTTTCTTGACGGCAGGTTAGGAGGTTCCCCTGAAGTTTGTTAACTTGGTCTCTGGGAGCGGCAATCTCGGCATCAAGATGCAGGTTCAGTTCATCTACATTTTCTAATTCTCGTGTCAGATGATGAATTCTCAACCCATATTCTTAATTCTGTTGGATGATGGTGTCAATCTCTATTCGGCACACGACAAGTATTTGTTCTTTCTCTTGCCAGTGAGCTTTAGGTCAAAGTAAACCTAAGTATCAAGGCCTAGGTTCATTAAGTTAAGACTTTGAAAATAGTTAAAAAAAACGACACTACAACTGATGGGATTTTAATTTATAACGCAAGAGCACGACTGTCGATGAGACAGTATGCAAGCACGGTTCGTTCCACAGGGATTTTGAAATTGTAATTTATAACCTTTAATTAAATGATGTGCTAATGAAAAATTGATTTTGATGTTTTAATTCTAAAATAAAAATTCTAAGATAAAAAATGATTTACTGATGAAAGAAAAAAACCTAGGACTCGAGATTTCATCACAATTATGCTTACTAGATGTTTTTAACTACTCTTTATAATTTTCTCAGATTAATACACAATACGACTGAGGATAATTATTTGCATCTTGGAAAATATATCTTTTTCAATTAATTATTTTTCTCAAAATACTAATACCTTTCTCCACTATAATATGCTAGTCTCTGAAAAGAAAATAGAATAAATTAATTAAGGATCATAGGACACATGAAGAAGTTATTATCATGATTAATCAAGAAATATGACCATGAGAAGTCTTATAGAAAATAATCATAACATACTAGCAAACACAATAGGATTTCATCTCTAATCCTAAGGAGGAAACTAGCTACTCAGTGCAAAAAGAATGGAAGAAAATCTCTTTTTATTAATAATTTTATAAAAGAATTACAAAGAAGCACTGACCATTTTAGTCTCGGAAGAATTAATTAAACTGACGAGTTAACGACAGATATTCATTAGTTGAATAAAGACTACTCTCGTACGTGCAGAATATCCATTTGTTGCTGGGACTGTTGAAGTAACCGTCACTAAAACTGATTTAAGACAGTTTTCCAGCGTGGTCTGTTCTTCCTCTTCTTATTCCTTTCTCCTCGTGAAGAACCCTAGTTTTTCTGATTTTTTTCTTTCACTCTTTTCTCACGAATCTGGAAGAAGCCAGCCTCCTCTCCTTCTCTTTTCAACCCTCTATTTATAGTATAGCATCCATATATCCCTCGAATCTTCCCATTCACTCCTCTATCTTTCAATCCAAAACTATTCTCGATTTAAATTCTTTCCCTTTTATCGCTGCAACTTCTTATTAAAACTTGATTCTGTTTATCGGTACGAATAAAGGAGAATCCCATCAATTTCCCGAGATAGCACAAATCAAATAATCCATGAGATATTTTCTTCACGCTATGTTTAACTCAAGAATAAATCTATGATTTTGTTGCCTATTCGCAACCATGAAGAATATTTTCTTTCAAACTGCCGCCACCTTGTTTCCTTATCTTGATAAAATTTTCTCACTAAATCAAACTCGAGGATAACAACCCTAGAATATGTTTTTTTTTACGTGAGAAAATCTCTCACGGGATTTTGTTGCCACACCGTGTACAAGACCTCTTATTTAGGCAAGGAAAAATCTCTGGTCTTAAGCGTGACAGATCTCCCTTCCAAATTCACGCAGAAGATAGAAGAAAATCTTCCCATCTTGTTTAATTTGAGTCGTAGAGTAGGTGCCCTTAGCAAAATCCTAGGTGCCTTTATAAAATCTTCTCAGAGTGCCTTTATCACTTTTTTGGATGCCTTTAACACTTTTTCAGCTCTTTTTCCCACGACATTTATTCTTCAAAAATTCCTAAAAACACAAGAAAAAATGTTATTTTTAATACAAAAATTGAACAATAGATATGACACAAAAACGTGTCTATCAACAGCTATAAAACTCAGACGAGTTAGCATAAAATTGGGTTATCCTGTTTTCATCAAGGTGGTCTCTCAAAGAGCGAACCTCCTCCTTGGATCTCTGCCACTTCGCCTCGAAGCTTCGGGATAACTCTAACATACAGAGATGGTGGTTCCTCTCCTAAGTATGGGAACAACACATTCTGTCAGTTGGTTCTTAATTCGTAAGCATCATAAAAAATTAAGGGTGAGGAAGCGAACATAACATTTCAATCAGACCAGTGTGGTGAGCCACACTTAGTGCAGAGGAAGCCGAGATCATGGCATGGGCGCTATAATTATAGAATGAAGAAGATAATAGACTCATCATTGACGAACAAAACTCGGCGGACACCTCGAACGGATCTCCCTCTTGCAGCGAATCAAATATCTTAACCCACACCGCCTGGACAGTAGACGAATGAGGACCCTCAGCGGCCCGTCTTGTCTCAGTAGACGAAACCATCTGCTTCTCTGAAGCATCAACAACAGCAACAAACTTCTCTTTCAACTTTTAAGCCTTCGCGGAAGGCTTCTCATAAATTGTGTCTTTAGAAGGAGGCACCAACGAAGGAGACCCCTTTCCTTCCAGCGAAGAGCTCACAGAGGCAGTGGCAGCATTAACAACACCTTCTTTGACAGGTTCAGTGGGGATTGTCGCAGATGTAGGATTCTTCGTTGTCACGATCGGCGCCTGGAGATCATCAAATTATATAGAGAAACTGGTGAGGCTTCTTATAATCCTGTCTAAACACCAACACCAATTCAGATAAGGAACAGAGGCATATTAGAGAGGAAGGAAAAAATAGTGGGAAATGTTCCTTACCTTCTTAGAGGCAGTGGAAGCATTAACAGTAGCTTATTTGACAGGTTCAGTGGGGACTGTCGCAGAGGCGGAATTCTTCAGTATCACGATCCGCGCCTGGAGATCATCAAATTGCAAAGAGAAACCTCGGTGAGGCTTTTTACCATCTTGTGTAAACACAAACACCAATTCATATAAGGAATAAAGGCGTATTATAGGGGAAGGAAAAAACAGTGGGAAATGTTCCTTACCTTCTTAGGAGTTGGCACTTCCACAGAAGCTCGCTTATTGGTTTGGGAAGGAGGATAGCGTTATCTTTAGCCGAGCCACCCTAGGAAAACCATCATAGGCAATGAAGAATGTAAGGAAAATATCAAAAAATATATTTAGAAAAACAATTACTATGGGACCGACGAACTCCCAAGGAGCGTAAGGCAGCAGGTAATCCTGCGCAGCTTCGGGACCTTGGTGAATGGCGTTGTCTTTGGCCCAGCCTTAAATCCAAGGACCCTCGATGATCAAGAGGAAATTCATCCATGATTCGTCGTTATAATGACGACATAAGCTGTTGGTTTCGTCAGAAGACGAATCAAGATCTTACTATAGTAGCTTGCAACGTCGGGAGTGTTTTTGTAGTTATTTAAAAAGGAACCAGCACTGAAAGAGGGGGGGTTGAACTCCTTTGACTCCCTAGTATAAGAAGTACGGTTCTTCGAACGTTCGGAGAACTCTTAGAGTAGGCGAATGACGTTGTCACTCAATTGGACGCCTCGTTGGGGAACTAGGTGAGTAAAGACTCTGTAGAAAAGAGGGTTATTTGGGTCGTACAGTGGGATGGGAAAACCGTCCTTTAGCTGACCAATCGTCACGAGTACTCTCGACCCGCTCCAAACTTCGTTGCCTATCCAATTAAGATCAAGAATAGTTGTAGAAGTAAAATTTTGAGGAATGATGAGCTTGAACCCTCGTTGATGGGGGTCGGTAGAAATTTCGTTGAAAGCTTCATCAACAGAAGTTCTCTCTGAAGCCATTTAACTGAACCAGAAGTAAGAGAAAGAAAACCCACATCAAAACATGCGGTGGAAAAGAGAAACAAAAAAATCAACGCAAAATTAAAATCACAGTAAACATCATGATGAGAAATTAGAAATCAGCATTGGAAGATAAAAGGATAAAGTGACTTACATTAGAAACTCTGAGTGGTTGGAGTCGAAAAACCCTTGATTGCAGTTGCAGGTGAAGAGTTAATACGGTGGCATATGAAGGATTAAAGAGGTTTAGGAGAATTAAAGAGAAAGAATGATGACAGAAGAAAAAGAGCATTATTGAAGAACAAGAAGTTAATGTGCTCTGGGAAATTCGAAAGGAATATTTTATACTAGGAAGGGAAAAACCAAAGGGAAGAGGTAGTTAACCGGTCATAAAGCGTAGAAAATGCGAAGTTAATAGTGACGTGGTTGTTACCAGCGGAATAAGGGTACGTGACGACAGTTAAAAATCCAGTAAATAATTTCCTTCTCATCCTACTCTGGTTTGGATGACAAAGAAAAAAAAATGACAAGGAAAAAAGCAAAATATAGGGGTAAAAAATAGTATCGCCATGTGGAAGTATCGTAGGGCTCGAACACGTACAGGATAATCATATAAGAAGCGAAGCACCAGATATAAGTTTGATATAAGTTTGAAAGTTACTTTTACTTGAATCGAGACATCTACCACTTAAGGATAAAGACACATGTAAATGTACGAAAAAATCGACTATCAGACTTGCAGCGGGTAGTTGTGCATTGTATGAACTTCAGAACGGTCAGTCCAGCAGAAGACTAGAGTTTACTGAACATGTGCCAGAGGGGTATTTATTCGGTATCAGATGAAAAACAACTCTTTCGGCAAAGTCAATAATTTCTATCTCGCAACACTTCTCCAACGAAGACCAAACTCCTACGAAGAAAGAAGACGGATCAAGCTCGAGCGAAGCTCAACTTCGGAAGAGCCATCAAGAGAGATAAAAATACTTGTAAAATTGTGTATAAAAGAAGACAAAGCCCATTGAATAAGGATTGAACATTTTGTGAGTGAGTGGGTGAGAATTATAACCAGAGATTGTACTTGAAAGTTAGAGCATACAGAGAGAGTGTAATATTCATCCATACATAGTGAAATCCTCCCGTGTACGTAGGTTTTAACACCGAACCACGTAAAATCTCTTGTTCATTTTCTTATACTACATCCATCTTAAATTATAAGTCCGGTTTGAAAAGGTCAAGATTTTAATAAGACCGTACGAATGTACAAAACCGCCCATAATAAATGTTGAATTATTACTATAGTTAAAATTAGTAGAAACTATCATTTACTCCTAGTATAAATAATATTGTGTCAGTTTAGTCCCGTTGACCCGGCAATTGTTGTTTGATCCTTTTTAGAATATATTGTGTCTGTTTGGTCCAAAATTATTGTTTGCTCATGGGTGAACATTGCCTTCAAAAATATATTTTTTTTCTAATAACTAAAATACCCTTTTACAGACATATATATAGAGAGCTTTAAAAACATAATCATATTCGTAGTTTCTCGTCTTCTCTCTGCTCTGAGCTACGGAGATATTTTATAGGGTTTTCATTTGCGAAAGGATAATGATGATGAAATTTAATTCACAGTTGATTCCATTACGAAGATTAATTCACAGTTGAGTTCTCGTCATCTTCATAATTCTATTATGAATATTAATTCAAATCGAAATTTTTCCAAGATTAAAACGAGGATTAATTCACAGTTGAGAGCTTGTCATTTTCTTTTTCTGGTAAGTTTGATTATTATTGTAGATAATAAATCTCTTCGATTTTATGATTGAATTGTTGATTTTTGTTATCAAAATCTATGTTTATTTATTTTTGAGTTTCATCATGGATTAAACATGTTTAGTTCATTATCAACAAATTTAATTTTGTGTTTAGTTCCTGATTTCTATATATTTTCTTTTGTGTTTGATTTTTCATTATAATTTTCGAATATGACACAAATCTTGATTTTGTTTTTAGTTGTCTTTGTTTATTACCATTAATTATGTTTATTTTTTATCATTGGTGATTTGAATTAAGTTTTTTTCTTTTTTAGTTTCATTTGAAACAATGAACTCTGGTCTAGAACAATGAACTCTGTTATAGATTTTTGTTGTATGTTCATTGTAAGAAATAAACTCTAGTCTAGAACTATGAATTCTGTTATAGATTTTGTTGTGTGTTTATTCTAAGGAATGAACTGTGGTCTAGAATTATGAACTTTGTTATAGATTTTGTTGTGTGTCCATTGTAAGGAATGAACTTTGTTATAGATTTGTTGTGTGTTCATTGTAAGGAATGAACTCTGGTCTAGAACTATGAACTTTGTTATAGATTTGTTGTGTGTTCATTGTAAGGAATGGACTCTGGTCTAGGTTTGTTGTGTGTTTATTTTCAAATAATGAACAATTTGTATAGAGAAAATGAATGTGATCATTTTGAAAACTGAACTCTGGTCCAGATTAATAGTATTTTCATTTTTTTTTTCAGGTTCAATATGTCTCTTCCAAGTTGTTATGCAGTTATGTACAATGATGGACATGGAATTCCTCATGAAGTTTCTTTTCATTCTTCGCTTAATGATTTGAGAATGTATGTTTATGATTATTGGAGATCCCTTACCCCTCAGTCGATAAGTTTTAGTCATGGTGAGCATTCTCATAAAGTGTTTATCACATGTGATTTTTCTCTTCAAGGTCTAATTGTTGTTTCTTGTTCCAAGCATCTTATACATTTTGATTTGTTAGTTGAGGAAGTTTGTCATGGTGCTACTAGCTCTTCCTCGGGTATTTATATGCAGGTTCTCAGTGATGAAGAATCATGTTCTGAGTTTACTGATATGTCAAAGATAAAATACCTGACGGATGGTCATGATTTAGTAAAACCTCTTTTTTCTGAGGCGTGGGAAGATATATTAAAAGGTCCTCGTCAAGTTTTCCATGAAGGTGTTGAAGAATTATGTTTAGTTGTCCAAAAATATTGTATGAAGTCTGGTTTTAGAGTTGAAAAGTTTAAGAATGACAAATCTAGGTATACAGCCAGATGTACTAAGAAATTAGATTGTTCATGGTCTTTCCATGTTGTTGCAATTGATATTTCGAACGGCATTTTTGCAGTTAAGAAATACAATGCAAAACACACATGTGGTGGTGCTTTTAAGCTGAAGAACCCTCTTGTTATAAACAAGTTGATGAAACATTTAATAAAAGATCAAGTAAAGGAAAATCCATTGTTAAAACCTAAAGAAATTGTTGCTCAGGTGAAGGTTGGTTATGGTATTAACATAAGTTACCATCATGTTTTTAAAGGTAAGGAAGCATCCCAGGTAGATATTTTTGGAGATGATGTAAAAATTTATACAGATCTTGTTTGGTATGTTCAAGCAATAAAAGACACAAATCCTGGTAGCTATATCAATTTTCAAGTTGATGAAAAGAGTAAAAGATTTGATAGGCTTTTGATGCTTGTATTAAAGGGTATAAGTTCATTCGTCCTATGATATACTGTGATGTAACATTTCTTAATGGGAGATTTAAGGGGATATTGATGGCTGCCACTGGCGTAAATGGAAATCGGGGTATTTTTTTCTTTTGTCAGTTTTTAGTTTATTTTTCTATGTTATGAGTATATTTCAACACAATGAATTCAGTCTGCACATGATAGAAACTTAGAGTTCATTATGTACAATGAACTCAAATTAACAGTTGGAGTTCATGGGTTAGGGTTTCTGAGGTTTAGGGTTTTGGTGTTCAGGGTTCAGGATACAGGGTGAACTGTACACAACGAACTCTATCTGCACAAGATAGAAATTAAGAGTTCATTATGTACAATGAAATCTTTCTTTTATATTGATTTTTGTTCTTTCTTTCTTTTGTTTTCAACAGAATTTTTCCGTTTGGCGTTTGCTTTAGTTCCCGGTGAGGATGTTGAAGGTTGGAAATGGTTTATGGAAAATTTGAAGAATGTTGTTGATCCTCATCCTATTACCTTTATTATTGATCGACATGATGGGTTAAAGCGTGGTATTCCTAAGGTGTTTCCCAATTCCTATCATAGCAACTGCTATTATCATTTGAAGATTAACCTTTTGTAGATGGTGGGTTTTTGACAAGCATAAAATAGTAAATTATCTCTCAAGACTCATGTCTGAGATATACTAAACTTTAAAATTCTGCAAAAGAATTCTTGAGTAGGCGCTTATCCCTACCGTCTCTCAGGCGCTTATCCCTTTCCTCTCTCTGTATGTACGACCAACTACATATATGATCAAATTGATGAACTTAATCAATGTTCATTACTATACATAATCATTACAACAACAATGGTGCTTGCTACAACATTCCCAGATGTTTTATGATTTACATAAAATCTCAAGTTCCTAGATGGATTGCCCACTAGTATAGAGCAATTTGAGTATCATTTGGTGCTATATTCCACATGGAAGTTCCCAAAATTACCTTATATCAAAATTCATTTCAACTGAATAGTGTTGACCTACCTATACAGCTTTTTATAGACAAATCTCAAGCTTCTAGATGGATTGCCCACTAGTATATAGCAAATTTGAGTATCATTTGGTGTTATATCCAACAGCTGGATTCCCAAAAATTAACTATCTTAATATTCATATTCAATTCAACAAAATTAACCTATTAAAAATCTCTCTCTCTCTCTCTATATATATATATATATATATATATATATATATATATATATATGGATTTATTTAATTAAAGTACCACAGTTGTGCTTAAATTAAAATTCAAAATTCTGACAGACACAATTTCATAGCTTCTGCTAGCTAACAATTTCACCTTAATCGCGTTAATCCTTTTCTTAAAGAGACAACTAATGCAAAACAAGTGAAAATAATTCAATTTATGGTTTTGGAACATTTGATTTGCAACAATTATAAATGTGTCAAAAAACGTGTTAAAATTTCCAAACCTTAATTAGGGTTAGGAAACAGAATTCGTAATACTTGCAAATGTTGCAAAAGTGTGACAAAGGGTATCTTTTAACCCTAATTAGGGTTTGAAAAAATTTCTGCAACACTTATAAATATTGCAAAAGCGTGTCAATAGATTCCAAACCCTAATTTCGGTACTTGAGAAGCTAATCCTAATTTTCCAATGACACGTCTTGCTCCTCTCTTCTGCGTCTTATTTTCTAGAGAAAGGCTTGCGCGACTTCACTCCTACCATGGGCATCATGCTTCTCTGCGAATATTTAACAATTTTACTTTTTTACCCTCAACATGTGAGGCTGAACACAAGAGTAAAATATGAACTTCTAGCCTTCTGTCATACTTTTTAAAACCCTAATTTTTAAAGAAGGAGACGTCTCTACCTCTCTTGCTACCAACATACACGTCTTAGCCAAGCAGCTAAGCTTGCGTGACTACTCCTAATCCCAAAACTCGTGTGCTTCCATTCAGAATCCAAGTTTACACAACTTGTTGCTTGTCAAAAATTGATAATTTTACCTCTTTTACCCTCAACATATGAGGCTGAGTGCAAAGAGTAAAATATGAGTGTTTTGCTTCTTATAAAAACATGAGACTCTTGCTTGAGGACCAAAGCTTGGCGCTCCTCTTCTCCTTCTTGTGAGAACCAAGCTTGGTCTCCTCCTCTTATGCCACGTGAAAATCAAATCTTGGTCTCCTCTCTTCTTTCACGTGAATACCAAAATTGGATGTTTTTCTCTTTCTTTTATTCACGTGAATATTCTGGCTTAATAAATTAGGGTTTTGAAGAATCTCAAAAATTATAAGCTATACTAGATCTCTCATATATAATTTTTCATGCTCAGCTGCATCCTTTTATCAGTGTAATATTGACTATGACGGGCACACTACTATTTATACACAAATAAATACATATTTATTAGTCTGCTAGACTCAACAGCTAGTCAAGCAAGACACATTTATTTCATTCTGCTAGACTCACTAGTTAAGTCTGGAAAGACAGGCTCACCACTCTAGTCAAACGAGATAAAACTCATCATCTAATCAAGCAAGACAAGTCTTTAATCAAAAGACCCATTGAACATGTCTCAATTGACTTAACATTAGTATTGCTTAATACTACAATATTACACGAGACATCAAATGTCACAAATGGGGGGATACTAATTAGGGTTTTGGTCTGGCGGTCTATGACATGTGGTGCAGCAGTTCACCCACAAAAGAGAAGTTCTGGAAAGATCGATGGAAGTTGAGTAGAGGAGTGGTGAGTTGAGTACCAACTATTCAACCACAATTGAAGTGCAGAGTAATTGTCAACACCTTCTCCACTTTAATCATTCCACGACTACTCAACCATCGGCAGTTTCTTCCAGAAAAGAGGTCGAGTGGTTACAATAGCTATGATTTAAATAGATGTTCAATCTATTGAAAAATGACACAAGTTTTTACACGACAACAAGTTTACAATTAACAAGCCTAAAAACAGAGCAATTTAAGTCGATCAACCTTGATCATCTAATCTTCTCACAAGACTTATTGATAGTTATTCATACAAACTACATCCAACGGAGTATGATACTCTGACTTCAATCCTCTCTCGTTTCCCTCCCTAAGACCAACCCTTCTCCTTCTCATTTTGTGACTGAAGCAAGAATGGAACGGCCATTGCTTGGTTTAGGCCAGGATTGTACAGATTGATCTCTTGAATCTAAACAAAGTACTTCAACAATACAAATATTTTTAAAAATTGACGAATTATCACCTGCTCACCCCACTTTTTCCTAAATTAGCCTTCAATTCTTTTTTCCCACAAACACCTTCATATCAAAAAAAATCCTGAGAAACAAAAACAAGTTATGGATTTGTTTCATAAAGCTGCATACTGTTATAGTGTTGCTAAACATGAGTCTGCTTTGAATGAGATGTGTGTTATTGGATGTGGGCTTGTTGACAAGTATGTTAGAGAAATCAATCCTAAGCATTTGGAAAATGCTTACTTTGAAGGATGTAGGTATGGGAAACACTCAACAAGTATTACTCAATATTTCAATAGTTGGATTCAGCAATAATAAGAAGATGCCTGCATGTGCTCTTGCTGATCAGATTAAGATAAAGGTTATGAGGTTGATGTCAGAAAGGCGTGAGGCTGGTAAAACTTTTCCAGATAGTCTCACTCCTATTTTTCAATATGCACTTAAAGATCATATTAAAATTGGTAGTATATGGAGTGTTACTGAGTCAGGTTATGATATATATGAAGTACACTCTCTCAATTCTCATGTTGTGGATCTGTTGAAGATGCATTGCACTTGTCAAAGATGGAAAGTTTTCGGTTTCCCTTGTGCTCATGCCACTGCTGCTATTACTTGCAAGGGTGATGAGATGTTGGAGTATGTTGATCGTTATTTGGCACATTTCACTATTAGCAGTCTTATGCTCCTGTAATTCGACATATTCCCAACCATGACAAGCCTGAAGTGTATGAACCTGGAGATATAATTCTTCCTCATATACCAAGGCCACCACCAGGAAGACCAACTCAAAAGCGTATTCGCAATGCTTGAGAGAAGGATAGGAGGCCTATGAAGTGTTCAAACTGTAACCAGGTTGGGAACCATAACCGAGCTACTTGTCGTCGTTTACTGGAACAGTAGTATTCAGTTTCACTGCTAACAATGAACTGTTATTTTTTCCATAATTCATTATGTACAATGAACTTCACTGTATACAATGAACTTCTATTTTTCTTTATACTTCATTTTTTTTTTTTTTAAAGTTCATTAGTAATAATGAACTGTTTTTTTCTATACTTCATTATGCAATATGTTCTTTCATTCTAAACAATGAATTTCTATTTTTTATATTTTATATGATTGAATGAACTTATTTTCATCATTCTAAACAATAAACTTCTATTTTTTTTATACTTCGTATAATTGAATGAACCTATTTTCATCATGTTCATTTCCGATAAATGAACTTAATATTCATCATGGGAGCATCCAGTTCATTATATTTGAATGAACTACTATAGATTTTTGCGAACTATGAACTTCCATACTTCATTAGAATGAACTACTATTTTCATTAATAATACTATAGTTAAAAAGATAAAACATGTAAGAGTCATCTAACAAAAAAAAAGTTGATTCAGTAATACCAAGATGTGAAAGATTCAGTAATACCAAGATGTTAATCTGTAAAAGATTCAGTAATACTAAGATGTTACTCTATACCATCATCTACCAAGACGTTGTTCAGGTAATCTTGATTGGTAAATTATCCCTATCTCTTTTCATCACCTAATGCAGTAAGAATCTAGTAAGCCTTTTTAATTCTCTTGGCTTGCATCTTCTCTGCCATTTCAGTTTTTTCGAGCAGACCCTGTGACTTAGAAGTTGTTGGCTTGCAACTTCTTTTGATCCAATAACAAGTGTAAAAGAGGTTGTATGGGTGTGTCCCTTGGTCTAGTATTCCTTGCAGATATTCAAAATCAAGGTTAGTTCATCTGGTCATTTTCAGACTAACTAGCCATGTGTTGATGTGTTTGATGTAGTAGGTACCCATCTTTCTCGCATCTTTCTTGCATTGTTTACCCAGGTTGCCTCTTTTGAAGGAGTTGTAATGCAGCCACTCATTCTTGTTGATGTCAAATAATAGGAGATGAAAATGTTCCTCTATCGGACCTGTTCCTTTACCAATTTGCATGTCAGTGTTCAAAGGAATGTTCAACTTCTCAGTCATGCTATGCATATTTGCTATGAAGTTATCAACTTCCCTTGTTTTAACATCTTCCTTATGGGTTTAAACAACTATCTGAAAAGAAATAAATATTTTTCTATTACTAGTTCATTTAAGATAAGTACTCTGCTAAAGTAAACCGTTCATTTCTCAAAATGAATAGATTTCATAACATAAGATAAATTATAGTTCATTGTGTAGGATGAACTCTATATTCAGATCAGAAGACCAACAGTTAGAGTTCATTGTACATAATGAACTCCCCAAAACAGATATAACTTGAATTCATTCTACACAATGAAATCCATCTGCACAACATAAATTCCTACTAACAATTGGAGTTCATTCTACAAAATGAACTCTATCTTCAGATGAGAAGACTAAAAGTTGGAGTTTATAAACAGAATGAACTCCCAAAAAAAGAAGTAACTGGAGTTCATTATACACAAAGAAATCCATCTTCACAACAGAAAGACTAACAATTGGAGTTCATTTGTACAGAGTGAATTGTCAAACAACAAAAGTAATTTGGGTCCATTAGACAGTATTAAATACACAAGATAAAAACTAATACTTACAAATGTTGTTGGTTTCATGATTTCAAAGTTGATGTACTTTGTTCGAATCTCACTGTCTTGGTTATCCAAGCCTATTCTCTCTTTTTTTTGCAGCTTTCATCTTCCTGAACCTGTAGTAGAAAAGCAAAGTGGTGCCCAAGTACTCATTGAAGAGGAGTGACTTGATGATATCCCCTTGAGATGACAATTCATTATTTTGATTATCAACTACTTTCCAAGTCGATTGACTGCAATTAGACAAACAAAGAATTATAGTTTAATATAAACAACCGATGGACATTAAAGAACAAAATGTATATCAACAGTTTAAATTAGTTAGATTGACTTATGAACTCATAGCTTTGTCGAAGAAGTTCTGAAATACTTTCAACTCCTGGTCATTAAATTTGGAGTTGAATGGAGATTCTTCCAACTTCCCAAGATTTGGTACAGTTGGAATTTTGACCCTTATCGATCTTGCTTCAACTTTATCATTATGTTTTACCTGTTTGTCTTTGGTTGGATCATCTGCAGGTTTATTTTTTTTATTATTATTCTTTAAACTTCCAATTTTACTTTCTTCTAATTTCCTCTTAGGTTCTTTAACCTTTTTTCCAACTTTCTTATCTTCTTTTTTGTTCTTTTTTTGTTCTTTTTTGTTCTTCTTTTTTCTTCTTGTCTTCTTCTTTCTTCTTCTTGCATTTTTCTTTCTCCTTTTTGTCTTCTTCTTGTCTTCAACAACTTTTGCAGGGGAATTCTTTGATGCTGGTTTTTTTGGTTGAACTGCACTTATGTTCAACTTTAATGTGAAATTTGTTTTCCTTTCACTGAAATTTGAGCCACTAGTGTAATCTTCTCCTATGGTTTTTACTGGTTTCTTGGATCTTGTAGTCATTCCGGCTCTCTCAACTTGTGATGGGGTTTTGTTAAGTCTGCTCCAGTGATGAGCTTAAACCAGTTTTATTCAATGCTGCAACAATTTGAGAAGTTGTCTCTACATTTCCCATAGGTTGATATTATGACATCCCAATTGAGAAAGTTGGATGTGTACAGCTGATATAGCTAACTGTAGTTGTAATGAAATTATCAACTCCTCGGAATTCAAGCCTTCGGAACTCTGAATTTTAGAATCTATAAGATCCAGATTCACATGATTTTCTTTCATGAATGTAATGTCATCTTTGTTGTTTGCTTTAAAATAATTGAAAAAGCAAATATTAAGGAAAGAGTCAGAAGCTAAAGGAAAGCTAAGTTTCGTAGTTTATTTCACATAATGAACTCCAACTAAGGACAACTAAGAGTCAGAGTTTATTTCACAGAATGAACTCCAACTCAGGAAATATGAGACTGAGTTCATTTCACAGAATGAAATCCAACTTCACAAGCATAGAGGAAGAGTTTATTCTACAGAATAAACTCCAACTCCAACTTCACAAGATGAGTTGACATAAACATTTACAGAAGGAAAAAATATGTTTAGAATTTTTACCTAGATCCACATATTGTTCATTTGAAGGACCATCTGGTATTTCATCATTAATATTGGATGCTAATGGTAATGGTATTTGTTGATTCATCACTTCATAAAGATTAGGCTGAAGATTACTTAAAACCAAATATGTACAAGGATCTCAGCATCAAATACTGGGAAATTATTCACACAGTCTGGTATTTCAAGATTTTCAGCATCCTTCATTTCTTTATCTTCATTTTTCTCTTGTTCAATCACAGAGGAACTTTTGTGTTCAATGTTGAAAGCTTGACGCAAGAATTTTTCAGTCAATTTTATGATGTATTCTATCACATTTCCTCATTCTTACAAGAGAACATCAACTTCAGATTTCTTTGAAGCCAACTGTGTAGCAATGTTTTCTATCTTTGAGTAAAAAGATGACTCTTCTTGTTTTTTCATAAGATCTCCAATCTCTTCATCATGTTTGTCTGTCAACTTCTTGATCTCTTCAGCATGCTTAGATCTCAACTTTTCTAGTTCTTCCTTGTGATTAACTTTCAAAAGTTCTATCTGAGTGCCCATACTCAAGAACTCTTCCTGAAACAACTCTTCTTTTGTCTTTTCCATTTGTTGATTGAGTATTTCATTCTCAATTACAGAGTATACTTCCATGAATCCTTATGATAGCTGAACATATACAAAAGGTAAACTCAAACTAACTAAATAAAAGTTAAGTTTTCTGCATAATAAACCCAATCTTCACAAGAGAAGATTAACACATGAAGCTCATTGTACAGATTTAACTATCAAACAACAAAATGAACTCCAACTCAGGAAATCTAAGAGTCAGAGTTCATTCCACAGAATGAACTCCATCTTCAGAAGATAATACTAAAAAATTTCAAGTTCACACTGTAGAATGAACTATCAAACAACAAAACAAACTCCAACTCAAGAAATCTAAGAGTCAGAGTTCATTCCACAGAATGAACTCCATCTGATAAGTACATATTTTACATGTTTTGGATATCAATTTCATGCTAGTATTTGCTAGTTTTCTTGTAAATTATTGTATAGTACGTTCTTTTTGTAGTATATGTCTTTTATCATGTGAATTATCCAAAAGGAGCTACAAAGTGTTAGATTGTGCAAGGAAAGAAGTGTTGTGAAGGAGGAAAAGCCAAAGAACAAGTGGTAACTTTTCCAAATTTAGGATTTCTCATCAACATATTAAAGATAACGAATAAACGAAGCCAACGGCGAAAGAATAAGGTCATTCCGACTTCATATGAAGAAGTTATAAGAAAAGCAAGTTCATGAATTTCTCGATGGGTCAAGCCATCGAGAAACTCAATTTTCTCGACGGGTCAAGACGTCGAGAAAAGAAAATCCAGGAAAAAAAAAATTCTCGATGGGTCATCCCATCGAGAAAAGCCAAATTCTCAGAGGGTCAGGTCATCGAGGCACATACGGGAGCTTGGTATTTTTGACACGTTTTTGACTTCCAAATCAAAGAAACTTAGTTCCAATAGGATTTTAAACCCTAGAAGGACAGGATACTTGAGGGCCAAGCATTGAAGGCTATAAAAGAAGACATCTAAGACTCAAACAAGACATCTCATACAATCTCTTATTATCTCTACACAACCATATCTCTCATATCACACCTTCTACATCTAAAACCTATGGTTTAACCCTTTAGGGGGAAACCATTCTTCTTTGTATCATGAGTAGCTAAACCTTTTGTTGATTAAGGATGAATATAATGTTCTAACTGTGAAGCTTCATTAGTTAATATAAGTTTGTTTGAAGTTATTATCATCATCGTTTGTTTTCACTATATCTAGGGTTTAAGATTGATTCTTAGATTGATTGGGTGCGCAACCAAGTTATTCTATTGATCATTTTATTGGTAGTAGAGAGTTGTAAGAAACGTTTAATAGTCGAACACCTCCTACACAATTAGAGAACGCGAGACCTTGCAGAGGGATTCTGCGGAGCAATTGCGTGTGAAGATAACACTAGTAAGCATACCGAGCTTATGCGTTTGATGCTAGGATCAACCTAAATTCACAAACTCTAATGCATTCAATTGGGTTACACCTTAAGATCTTATTCATGGTGGCTCAGATGAATAGAATCTGGTAGTCGAGCGCTTATGTATCCAGTGATAAAATGAGTTTTGGGGATAGCAAAGCTTATTGCTATTCTACGGTTGGTGATGAATGATTCTGACGAAAGATAGATAAGTATACTAATTTAGTCAACGTTTAATAACAGCGAAGGACTCCCTAATCATCTCTTTATTCTTGTTGTCTTTTTATTATTTTTTTATTTACTTTAATCAAACAACCCCCCTTATTTAGTATTTATTCTTGTTTTGCTGATCCAAATAACCTATCAATTACACAGCTCTCTGTGGGAATGATCCTTACTAATGCTATGTTACTAGTTAATTAGTGGGAAATATATTGATTAATTTGTTGCACTCACGACACGCATCACCATCTTCAGAAGATAATACTAAAACTTTTCAAGTTCACTGTGTACAATGAACTATCAAACTACAAAATGAACTCCAACTCAGGAAAGCAAATAGTCAGAGTTCATTCCACAGAATGAACTCCAACTCAGGAAAGCTAAGAGTCAGAGTTCATTCCACAGAATGAACTCTATCTTCAGAAGATAATACTAAAAAAATTCAAGTTCACTGTGTAGAATGAACTATCAAACTACAAAAGTAATTAGAGTTCATTTTTTACCTCTCCATATTCTGAAACATTCATTTCCAAATGTTTGCAAATGTTGTCAATCTTCCACCTTGAAAATCTGGGAAGGTAGATATTATCATCCACTGTTTTTGGTATCTTCCACCTTGGTTGTATTACCTTTGAATGTTCAACAAACCAAACCTGTAAATATGAATTATAGTTATAAGCCACAATTATGAATAAATTAAGAATAAAAGATAGAATCCATATGTGACAGTTATTTATCTCACCAACAAGTATAATTAACATCCTTTAGTGGAACCTCTTCTTAAACTTTCAAAGAAATGCTTGTGTATCAAATGTGGTCAAGAGACTCTACCTACCAATATACTTGGTGCAGATGGAACCTCCATCACCGGTGGTAAGAAATATGGTTGACAAGAAAAAAAATTCAAACATTCTAACAAGATTATCATTAGATTGTTTATTCTTAACCAACTCAATGATATTTTTTTTTCAAATCAGCGTGTTTTATATCAGTTCTTTCTTCTTTGGTGCAGCAAAGTGAGTTGTATATAACTTTCCAGTTCTATAATTTGTCACATTCTTTGAATCTAATGAATCCTCTTCTGCTCCTCCTTCTTGGATACATGGAATCCCAAATACCATGGAGAACTCTTTTGGAGAAGACCTTAGAATGTATGTTTTCTTTACTTTGAATGGGAACTTATCACCTTGTCCAGCAACAAACTGGTGTGCATCACATCACATAGATCTTGAATTGCTTTTTGTTGACTTAATCCATTATGAAGCAACAATGTTTACACTTTCTTCCAGAAATACATTGATTATACTCCAGAATGGACTCTTACTCAACAACTGTTTTTGCTCTCCATTTAAAACCTCATTGTTTTTTAATGCTTTAATACTACTAGTAAGGGAAATGAGTGTGGAAAATCTACACTTTACCTTCTTGTCTACATAAAAAAAACTAATTAATAAACATTTATAATGGAAAGCAATTTTAATGGAGAGCAAAAAAAGAATAACGACCATACAAAGAAGGACCAACACTTGGAGTTCATTGAATAGAATGAACTTTCAATTAACAAAAGCATTTGAAAAATTCAAAATTCGTTATACACAATGAATTCTAACCGGACAAAGGACCAACACTTGGAGTTTATTGTGTATAATGAACTCTCAAAACAACAAAAGCATTTGAGAAGTTAGAAGTTCATTCTACAAAATGAACAACAAGTGTTGAACATTACACAATGAGTTCTAACCGCACAAAGGACCAACACTTGGAGTTCATTGTGTTTAATGAACTCTCAAAACAACAGAAGCATATGAGAAGTTAGAAGTTCATTCTACAAAATGAACTCTAAGTTTTGAACACTACACAATGAACTCCAATCGTTGAACAAAATGAACACTAGTATCCATATCTACAGTGATAACACGTTTTTTTACTTTAATCTCTAAAATGAACTCCATCCACAGCAAGTATGACCAAATACGTGGATTTCATTCAACAGAATGAATCGTCAAAAGTACTCAGAGTTCATCAAAATAGAATGAACTATGTTAACACAAGAAGGACAGAATAAACTCTAACATCTAGATCTAAGAAGAACATGCAACATCAAAAATGAACTTTGATTTTGAAATTTAGGTTAACTTCCGCACCTTTCTTCGATGATTTTTATGGGATCTTTTCTTCTCTTTCAGGAACTGATTCTTCTTCAAATGCAGCGATTTGCTTGTTTTCCTCTTCATTTTTTGATTTGACCTTTGTTTTCTTCATCGATTTCTTTATTTTTCTGGTTCGTTTTTTGGTTTGATTTTGATGATTTTTTTCTTGTTTTTTGACATGAGAGTTGTTGAGAAGTTAAAGATGGGAATGATCAGAGAATATAGAAGAAAGATCTGAGATGAAATAGTTTTTCTGTTTTCTCAGAGAATGATTTGAGAATATTGAGAGATTTGAAAGCGAAAATGAAGATAGAAAGTTGGGGAAGGAAGTTACAGAAGTTATTTTCCTTGGGAAGCTAAAAAGGTGTATTTAGGTTTTAGGCGATGACAGGTATGAAAGATTAGTTTGGTCAATTTAACATTTTTAAATAATTATGGACTAAAATGAACTCCCTTTATTTTCGATGGACCAAACTAATGTGGTCCCGGATATAAATGGACCAAGTCAACAATTAAACACGTTTAGTAAGTAGAGTAATTTATATATTTGGTAGTATTTGGTAATTCTTTATTTTTACTATATAAAATATATTGGTAGTAAGCAATAAATATATTAGCACATTTGTTTTCTTATCATACAAATACTCATTTAAGATTGTAAACTGGGTCCCATTAAAAATAATTATATAATTATAAAAAAATAAATGGTACATTTGATAGTTTAATAAAAAAAATGACTATAAACAAAAGTTGAAACCTATTTTAATACAGACGAAAATGGAATAGAGGACTTATAATTTAAGATAGAGGAAGTAATCATTTTGGTTACATATTTGCTAGTCTAGCATCTTAAGGTGTGGTTGTAGGATTATCTGTAACTACAGCTTAATAACCTGAGTGTGAGTAATTCATGTTTCGGCTAAACTGAAACGCATATATACCAGTGTAGTTTGAACTTCCGCCTACGTTTTTCATCTTCTTCTGCTTGATCAGTCCAGGATTTAGACGAAGGATTTCTCATGAAAGAGTTAAATGGAGAAGGTTTCCCCTTTTTTTAATAAGAGTTTCCTTTTGAAGCTTAGTTTTCTTCTCTAAAAAGCCCCTCATCAGTTTGTTGTATCTAATATTCTTTTTGTTACGTATTAAAAGAAGGGTGTTGTTCCACCTCCTCTGAGTGGGAACCTCAATTGAAATATAAAAAAAATCAAAATAGAATAAAAAAATCTATATAAAAAAAAGAAATCAATAATTAATAATAATAAAAAATGAAAAGGATGAACTGATATGAAAAGAACGAATCGGATCGACTGATCCGATTGATGAAATGGGTAGTCTTTCCTGGACCATTCGTTAGCCAAAAGGATCTCTTGGGCTCTCAAATAATATATAATGGGATACAGTCAAAACAAGGCATGTAGTAATAAAAAATTTGGAATCTCCTGTAAATAACTGAGCTTGAGAGTCAAAATGAAAATGAATGGAAAGATTTCATATTTTGTTTGGGAAGAGACCGTGGGATGGGCCGAGAATCCTAGGAAATTAGATCGCTTTCCTTTATTTTAAATTCCCGAGAGATGTCATAAAGGGATAGAAAGTAAGCTTCTATGTCCTAAGCTTAAGGCATCGGCTTCTAAGTACTTTCGATCTTTCCTACGGGTCAACGGGTCAATGATTCGAGCCACTAGCATAGCTCATTGTGAAGTATTCTCGACGGACTAAAAAGTAACATCTAGATACCAACGAAGGGGGTAAGGTGATTCATGTACGGATTTTTGTAATAAGACGTATGCTAAAACACCCACATGAATCATCTTACCCCGTCGAGGATAAAATGTAAAAGTTTGTTTTAGACATGCATTTTTTTCCCGGTGGTTTCTCAATTCATATGACATCTTTTTTCAATTTTCTCTGAAATCTCCACTCCAGAGAGAAATATACCCATTCCAACAAAGCAACAAGAGAAGCAAGCAAATATACCAGCCAAATGAGTTTATACAAACGGTGGGTTCTAGTGTGAAATGCGCTCCTCATCATGCCCAAAAAGTAGTCTTGAACTGCTGATGTTACTTGCCACGCCATGTCTTGACAAGAAAATCATTATGTACTAGATTCCCATGAAAATAATACTCGTATCTTAGATGGTATTAGCAACCGCCTCCTGCTTTGGTGCGAAAATTCCATTAGAGCTCTTTCTTGCACCTGTAAGCAGAAACTGAAGGAAGAGTCTGAACACTAGTCTCCAGAATATAACCAGGCAATACTTGATAAGAACATTATCTAGCGTGTAAACAGTCTCCAAAAGTAAATAAAGAAGGCCATAGATGTTTCAGATGTTACACTAACATGAAACATTTAATTACAATCTGACATTTCCGCGTTGCACCCTATTATGCCCCCTAAGTGAAACTTCGTGGAGATGTAAACAGTGGCTGATTTTCTTACCTTACAAAAAAATGACACTTGCAATACATAAAACATTTAGATGAATATTTGCGTTAAAATGGGTGTTGAAAAGGAAAGGCTGGAACCTGTGGGAGCACCATTCCTTACGCGCCTCCACCACTGAATGTAAGTATTTGATGGCGAATTGGTGTTTGGTGGTTGCCTTCACCACCACCTTGATGAACTCTCCTGACTTTCTCTTTATTTATACGTGCTCGGCGAACAACTTCTTGGATCTGTCTGTCATGATCCTTGAGCATCTGGTCTGTGTTCCCAGATGAAACCAGTAGTGGGCCAGAGTAGTGGATTTTGCGTCCCTTGGGTCCGTAACCCTGCTGAAAAACAATAACCAGTTTATTGTGTAAATGCATCTTTGGGTGAGAAAATCCGAATACAAAAATAATGAGTAATGAGAATCCAAAACCGATAAAGGAACAGAACAATTTACATTGGAAAATAAATAAAAAAAAATGTGGAATCTAATCGAGAAATTATACGGCAGCAACAATTACTACAAAAACTGATAAACAAAGGAAACAAGAATCAGTTGCCATAAGATATAACACATTATCACACGCTCGAGTACTACATATATATGGAAGTAACGGTTCTACATGAAACACATCAGGGATCATATCAAGTTAAAAACTCCTTCCAAACAATGTTGATCTACAAGAAAACTATATGTACCCTGCACAAAACTCAACAAACGCAAAGAAATGTGACGCCATACTGACTTCTAAATTTGGAAGGAAAAAACAGGAACAATTTCAATACAAGGAAATGTGAGTTCTATGATCAACCTCTAGAACTTACGTAATGTTGTCAGTATCCAGAGGAAAACAAACAATACCCATGTCATAATCATGAAAAACACAGCATATTCCAACCAACACCCTAGCTAAGGAAAGGGCAGCTTGAAAAACAGTGAATATATATGCATGGCACATATACTGAACAGAGACAAACAATCCAGTGAGGACCTGACTTTAATATCTATATACTATGAACTGAAGTAAACTGCATCGCTCGTATGGTTTGAATTACGAATGATTTGCATAATCAGAATACTGGCAACTCATGTCTAAACCAAATGCTTATTTTTCATCTTTTAAGCACTCAAAAAGCAACATGCGAGTCTAAGGTGCGCAACAGCGGGCAACACACATGCTAATATGAAGAGACAGACCATAAAGCTAATGGCTAAATAAAGACAAGCAAGACATTTGAAATGCGACAGTTTCGACCTTTCCGAAGTTAATTTATGAGCAGGAGAACTCTCTCTTGTGACATAGACTAAGCTAGTTTCGGGCTAGCAAATTTTTATAAGATTTTTTTTTTTGTAGCACTTACCATAACTTGGTCCCTGTTGCTTGACCTAGCAGCTTCCTGTTGATGGGAACCTGAGACACCCTGCCCATGATGACCGTAATAATCCTGTCCTCTGGTGGACCCAGAGACATCATTAAATGACCCCGGTAACCTGGCAAGTTTTTTTGCCTCGGGTTGTGAAGAAGAAGATTTTTCTCTGCGGTCATCAGATAATAAGTTCCTTGCCGCTACTAAACTGGACAAGGTTGACAGGTCTGCCCCTGTTGACATTTTTGGAGCATCATCCAGGTTCTTTCCAGCCTTTGAGCATGCTGTTCGGTGAACTAGTGGTCCTGAATGTGAAGCTCTCCTATGATAATTTCCCTGGGGATCTTTACTTGCTTCTTCAGCCTGTGATTGCCTAGGTGGGTCAATAGGAAACCCAGAAGCAACTTCTTCCTGCTGAGTATTGAACATCTCACTGCGGCTCCTAGAGTTGGACTGGCTTTGTCGTTTCTGAAAGAACACCCAAATAATCAATTGAAATTTACAACAAAGTTTGTCAGCTAACGTAAAGAACAAACCTTTTGACTGAAGAAAAAACGAAGGAAGCAAAATGCTGGTCTCAGTGTTTTGTACTGAAAACCAACAACATAAACTCAAGAAGGAAAGATTTTGCGGGGATGCTAACTGAATTCCTAAAAGAAGAAAAAGAAGAAGAAAAGAAAGTCTAACGGATCCTCCAGAACTTTCCTTGCTACCAGTTAAATATGCACAAAGAATTAAAAAAAATAAAAATGCTTAAGTCTTCTTACAGCAAATCTTGAAACCAAGAAAAAAGTTGTTTCTCTCTATGCTGCTAATAGACTATTAGCCTACACTCAGGATACATCTTTTGTCTTTCTCGTCTAAAGTCATCACTTCTCTAACCGTTCTTTCTTGCTTGAAGCGTACCTGACTCTTTCCAACCATATGATAACATTCACACCCACACAACAGATGCAGTAAGTAGGGAACACATACAAAAAAACTCTGATATCTGTTCTGAGGGGGGTCATCGGGTGGTAACTGTCTTTGCTGCCATTAACAATGACAGGCTTGAAAAAACGTAATTATGGAGCTAAGCTACCATAAGTTCACTACAATGTCTTTGGTACACAAACCGAATAGCTGATACACCACACTATCTCATCCATGTTGGAGTGGTGATCTTACTCATTAGAAGCCAAGCCCAATTACCATACCAACACGCAAGGTTTGAGTTCATTATTAACACACAAAACTATCTAATAAAACAAAAAGGCGAGAGGAAGATAGAGTTAGCTCATAGAACATCAGTAGAGTACCTGCATCGACATGATTAATTCGGCATTGGCATCAGGTGCCGGGATGGCCCTAGATTCCCTTGTTACTTTCCTTTCAAGGTCAGCCCTTTGTCCCTTGGTTCCAGCTGTCCCTTGCCTGTCATTATCAATCATGCAATCAGTAGGGTAACTACATTAGTTTAGGAAATAAGCACATGCATTAATATTTAAATAACAAAATTCAAGTTAAACTTAATTATCTGTTGTTGACTTTTTCCTGTTGTTGTTGGGAAACTACATGGTTATATAACTTTGAGTGCAATGAACTTATAACTTATTTTTAATTATTGGTAAAGTATTACATGAAAAATCATCTACAACCATATCAGGTAAGCTTTATTGCCATGTGTCGGGGTATGACACAGCAATAAGCCTATAATAAGATAAAAGAATGGTCATTGTCTATGAGCATCTTTATTAGTGCGTCTAAAAAATCATACATGAAGGTCTTAGTTAGACCTTCATTTCTGCAGCTTTTCATACGAATCACAAATAAGACCTTTAACATAGAAATCCTCCAATGGTTGAGGTCTTATATTAAATTTTAAAACAAAAATACTGATTAAATCATATAAAATGGAGACGTGGAGGTCTAAGTGAAAGTGTAGATAAGACTCTCTTCGACATTTTCATGTCCATCCTAGTTTTTAGGATCCTACAGTTGGAGATGAAATTGTAAAGCAAGGGTCTAAAGATCCTAGTTGACAAACAAAAATTAGAGATGCTCTGACTATTGGAGATGTTCTAACTCTAAGCATGGCATTCTGAATCCTAACCTAAAAACTAATAGTCTAACATAATTTAGAATAGTTTTGCAGCAACGTGTGACAGCCCTGAATTCATTAGACAAAATGAATATCTGTATATTTTGGTTATTATAGTGCGAATCTGTACAAAATTAGATCTGAAGCATGCACACCTTCTAGTTTCTTCATCTCTTACTTTTGCATCAAACTCTTTACATGGAGGATACTTGGGCAAGCTTGAAGGATCACAAGCAAGTGGTTTTGTTGTAAAGAACTGAAACATCAAAAACACCAAAAGTAAATCAACATGATGAAGCAAAAAAATAAAATAAATAAATAAATAGAGAAGAAAGCGGTTCCCTTCCCTAAGGTACAAATAGCAGAGGCAAACAAGTTGCATGAGAAGAACAGGAAACATGATGGCAAAATAAGAGCACCACCTCTCTCTGATATCTGAAACTGTGTTAAATTCCAAGCTGCACACTATTGGTTTTCAGTGAATCAGATTCATACCTCGCCCTTTAGAGCATAAGCTGCAGTTCCACGATTTGCAGGATCTACTGAAAGGAGTGTTTCAATGAGACTTAATGCTGCAGCAGGGAAGTCTTTGAATGTTTCCGCAACACATCTCCTATAAGGCTGTTGCGGCTTAAAAATGGTTGCATGCGGCAACTTTGACTTTCGCCAATAGTCCTCGGACGGTGAACCACAAAGCTTGAAAATCTTGTGCAACTGCTCCACCTAGATGGATGAAGATACAAACAAATATAAGATCTGTTAATAATGAACATTTTTTCAGTAACATCTGGTCATTGCTCCATCCGACCACGAGGAGAAACTTAAAAGCAATAAAGACTATGAGACAAAAATTGCTTCCCACATTCCCACAAACTTGATGCATAAAGTACCTCAGTTCTCCCTGGCATGATTGGTTTACCAGCATATAGTTCTGCCAGTATGCACCCAGCACTCCACAAATCTACAGCTATCCCATAGTGAGTGGCTCCAAGTAAAAGCTCAGGCGGTCGATACCAGAGAGTTACAACACGGCTTGTCAAGGCTTGGTTTTGCTTATGATCAAAAAAACTCGCCAGCCCAAAGTCTGCAATCTTTAAGACGCCACTGTTATCAATTAGAAGATTTGAACCCTTTATATCACGATGTAGAACGCCACGACTATGGCAATGGTCAAGTCCTCG
Source organism: Papaver californicum (assembly GCA_023531435.1). Classification (NCBI taxonomy): domain Eukaryota; kingdom Viridiplantae; phylum Streptophyta; class Magnoliopsida; order Ranunculales; family Papaveraceae; genus Papaver; species Papaver californicum. The sequence goes on from JAJJMC010003557.1 coordinate 2,022,491, forward strand.
AAGTAATTGCTGCATATAACATTTAACCTGCCAGGAAACTTAAAACCTTAATCCATGCTCCGAATGAGAGGCAAATTTGGCACTTCAAGGAAAGTGGTTAAAGTAGTGATACGCCACACACATAACCTCGGATTTATATGACATTAGACACAATAAACAGTACAATCGCTTCGGATTGACTACCTGTGACTCCGTAAACTTAAGACCTGGAAAAGAAGCAAGCCCAGCAAGATCATGCTCCATGTACTCAAAAACAAGGTACAAGCTGCTAGACATTCGTGATGTCACGAGGCCTTCGAGTTTTATAATATTTGGGTGATCAAGTTTACGCAAGATGTTAATTTCCCTTGCCATGAATCGAACACTTTCTGGCTCCAGGTTGTCAAATCGTACTTTCTTTAGAGCAACAATTTTCCCAGTTTCAAGATCACGAGCCCTATACACATTACTATATGTTCCTTGCCCAATCTGCAAAACTGAGACTCCATCAGCGCAAAACAATAACCTTTCACCAAACATCAACCTAACAATAGAGATCATAGTAAAGTAAACAACACTCCATAACCATATTAACCAATAAAAGAACCAGCAAGTACCAAATCAACCTTCATCTTAGTACTGCTGGGCATTTAATTCCTCTTTCACGGAGATATCTTCCTCTCTATTGGCATTTCTTAGCTACTAGTACAACTAAAACAGTACAACAAGAATGCAGGGAAAGGAATGTATAATGCAACAAGCAACACCTTTCTTCGCACAACCCGCTACAAAATCACATATTTCATATATAAGAAGGTGCTGATTCACAAATATTGCCTCTTTTCACAGTAACTACTTCACCGGTTTGTTGCCACCAAAGGAAAGAAAAAGAGAATCCCCAAATAAGCAAGTAAGAGGTCAGCAAAGCAGATTAAAGCTAATCATAGGGACGTAGTAAAACTCCCAAATTTGTCATACAAAAGTCAAATCTATTACTGATCCTACATGTGGGTTCTGTAACTTCTATAATTTAAACTCTAATTTATTACAAACCACAGGAAGTTATGAGCTCTTAACCCCCAAAAAAGGAAAAATCGGATTTTCTCTGAGTTGAAAACAATCGCTATTTCCCCACACAGACGATTGATTAAAATACCCAATAGATGAAATCAATCCCCTTAATAAACATAGAAATTTCAAAACAAATTAAATTTTTAAACAGTAACTCTAAATTTCAATAATCATAAACAAAAAAGATGAGAAAGCAGAAAAACGTACTTTATCCATCTTTTCAAAAGAATCAGCACGACGTGGTATCCAGCCTTTAATAGCTTCACCAGCAACAGCAGCCAACCATGGAGGCCAACCCGCAGCGACATGTTCACTTTCAAGACCTTTAGGACTAATACCAGCCTTTGGATGTTGTTGATGATGTATAGAAACAACCTCAGTTTTCTCTTTTTTCCTTTCAACGAAATTCTCTGTAGGCAAACGATTTGTATGTACTTTTTGTTTGTTATCAATCACTACAACTCTTCCTCCATTTCCATTTCCATTTCCATTTCCATCTCCTCTACTATTAGGAGGCCTTTCTTTCGCTTTATAAACCACTTCTTCTCCTCTCCTTGTTGATACACGTCTTGGTACTACAACTCCTCCTGAATCAGATGATGTTTTATTAATATTATTACTGCTTGATATTCTCTCTTTTGCTGGAGGACTTTCTTTACTATCTTCTATTGCTGATGGTTTACCACATACACAACCCATTTCAAAACAAAAAACAAAAAAATCTTCAAACCCAGATTTCTTCTTTCTCAAAAATCATCTTTTCCAAACCCTAAAAAGAGATAATGGAACAAGAACTAGAGCATGACAAGAATCAAAAAATGAAAAAGAAAACAAAAAGTGGAATTTGAACAGAAAATCCTAAAGACATGGATCTAACTATGGCATAATAATAATAATAATAATAATAATGTAAGAATAAGAAGAAGGAAGAAGAAAAGAAATGTTTGTCTGAATTCGTATTGTTCTTCTTCTCTCCCTTCTTTAAAGAAAAACGGTGCTATTTTATTTATTTATTTATTTTTAAAAACAATAACAAAGGGGTTTAAAGCCGGCATTTGCAAAGACGCAGCCATCATTAAACACAACAGTAAGAGTAAGTAGTAGTCAAGAACAGCAGAAGAAGAAGTAGAAGGGAAAATTAAGAGACCGGCTTTAAATGCTTTGCTTTTTCTATTAAGACATTCTTTCTCTCTCTCCAACTTAAAAGCATTTTTACTATTTTCTCTCTCTATATAACTTTTTTTTTTTAGCATAGACTCTCCATAACTATTGTTAGCTGAAAAGGAAATTATGTGTTACTTCTAAAGATTTGACCGTTAGATTGTTCAGATTATTTACCGCTTGAATTATGCACGCTGCAAGCGAATTTTGAGTCGGATCTCGCAATAATATTCTATAAATGTTCACGTGACATCTACAAAAGAGTGACATCTCTGAAAGCAAAGACTATGAAATAGAGTGATTTAGTAGTCTATCCCTTTTAAAAGAATCGTCGTATAATAGTTCTAACTAAAAACCATTTATTTATCATATTTTTATAATATTTAAATAATCTTCGTTTGATTAACCCTAATCTAGTATTAGATTAAATTAAGATTTTGATTTATATTAGAGAGAGAAAATTAGAGTTAGTGTTTTTGTATGTTGGAGGGAAGAGAAATAGATGGAAAAAATAATTTTTTTTGAAAATCCTAGATTTTGATTCACTCAACCAAATTGAGTGATTTCAGTGATAAATTTGAGGTGGGTGAATCCTTATATGATATAGAAACCAAATTTTACACACCTCATGATGGAAATCGTGATTTATCCAACCAAATATTAAAAAAAAATTAGCTTTTCAGACATGTTTACGGTTGGGTTTTTCCCTTTGTAGCCAACTGTAAAACTAATTTACGGTTAAGTAATGATAAATTTCTAACCGTAGTTGGTTAAAAATTGGGAGTTACGGTTGGTTTCGATATACCAAAACCAGTCATAAAATTTTCTGAAAAATGCAGTAACGGTTGGGTTTTGGAGAACTCTCAACCGTAACAACTTCAAAAGTTGATTTTATGGTTAGGTTTTGTTCAAAAAAAATAACCGTAAATTAAACTGAAAACCTAATTTTTACTAAAAATTCAATCAATCAAACCTTTTTTTTCTTGGATTTTTTGTTTGGGTTGTTGATGATGTTTAATTTGTTGGTTGGGTTGTTGTTGATGATGTTCAAGACTCAAGAGAAGAAGATGAATAGATTTTGATGATTTTAATTTAGTTATTAGGTTTTAATTTCAGAGGAGGATAATTTAGACATTTTGCTATTGTATAAGATACCCCCTAACCAACTATTTGGATACCTTCAACCCTGGAAAAGCCCCTATATTGGAACCATAAGCCCCTATATGAGGGTTCTTTTAAAATGGGTGAGAGTCCATATAAAAGGGTGAAAAAATCATCGTGGGATAGAATGTAAAAGTCTATACTGTATATAATTAGTCGTTCAAAATAAATAACAGTCTATACGACCTATTGTGCGTCGTCCCAAAAAAAATTAAGAAAAAAAAACAAAAATACTATACGGTATATAATTGGACGTTCAAACTTAAGTTATAGTCAGACAGACCGAGCCACAAAGTGAAGGAGAGAGATCGTCTTCATTGTTAGGGTTTCTGCTTGAGGAAAGCCATGTCAAACCCTAAATTCAAGAGTAGTGGTAGATGGAGAGACCTTGATAAACTTCTCTTTTAGACCTGGTAATCTCGTCAACAAAAACTTTGAACCTGGTCCTCATGTAATCTATTAAATCCTTGTTTGTGTGTTGTTGTTTTTTCCTTTTTATCATATTCTTACTTTCACAGTTTGATTGACTCTGATATTGTTTTTCTGTTGTAGTTGGGGAATGATCTGAAAGAGTATGCAAGGGTATTAGTAGTAGGAGCAGGTGGATTAGGTTGTGAACTTTTTAAAGATTTTGCATTCAGAAACTTAGAAGTTATATAGATCGTATTAAATTTATTAATCTTAATCAAACGGCAAATTGTTATCTGTATGTTTTCATTTTAATTTTATTTGGAAAACGGTTTACCGTTTTTCTTTCTTTATTTAAAATGACAAACTTGTAGTCGTTTAGTGAAGACTTTCACTCACTCTATCACCTGAACGAGACTCTAATTGAGTTTTGGGTGAAAGAGGGTTCCCCTCTACCCATAGTAGGACCAAATTTGGTCAAATTTGATTAAGTCTTTCAATTTGAATGAGACTTTCAAGCCCCATAGTCCTTTCTCTAAAGAGTGACATCCTAATCTCGTTTGATTTAATTTTGGGACAAAATCCTTAACACACCAAATAATGAGATTGGTAAATAGTGTGAAGGTGTGGTAATTTGTTGTTCAGGAATCGTATCTTCACAATATTCAGATTTCGGTTGACATTAAGATTTGCTTGAATAATGCATTGTTACTTTGTAACTGTTTAGAATCTGTAACCTTAAACTAGGGTTTTTGTACTCGTTAATGGAGTTTTTTTAGGAGGATTGGAGAAGAAGAAAACAATTTAAAAGAGAAAAGTTAAAGATTAAGTTTGTTGATGAATGAATTCTTGTTTACAAAATAATCCTTATTGGTTATATATACATTAGATGATTCACATGTTACTTGTGTAATCAGTAGGTACCAATTACATATCACGTAGCACTGGGACCCAACAAATCACTTTACATTTCCATCTCATAGATGGAGATGTCTGATCTTCACATATGTATATTCCAGCTCTTCAGGTACTCATCTTGTCAGCTCATGGATAGATCAATTCCCTTCAGCTCCGAAGTCCAGGTCTTTGATGTCCAACCAGCTCCTCATTCTAGGTGTTATATTCTTCAGCTCCCATATTTATTCTTTAGATAGTTGTAAACCTGTCCATATAACTAGAACTAATATCTCATGATCTTAGTTGTTGTCACGTGATTCAGGTCGTTAAGAGTTCTCGACTCTGGAGTTCTTCATAGCTTCCAGCTACTGGCACTGATGGTTTCCAGCTACGGGTAGATACAATAATTTTTCATTTACATATTTTCCCCTAGTTTCATTAAAGCTAGTTTGAGACTTAGCTTTAATTAAACTGTAGTTCGTGTGGAATTAGTGCATTGGGTAATTGTTTTAGTTGTTCTTATTTTTTGTTGGTTGGTTTAGCTAATCAGTACTTGGAGCTTGTATAACTATACATGATACGACTATTATAGTTGTTCAATTCTGGCTTAAATTTTAGCTACAGATATTCAAATATCTTTTTGTTATTTTTTCCGTTGGTCTTTCTAGATGTTCACATACAGTCCAACCTCGATAAATAAATAATCTTACCAAATGAATAATTTTTTCAGGTACCGACTTGGGCAAAGGGAATAAATGAATAACCTCCTTTAATGCATTAATGAGTAAAAAAAAGTCCTCAAAGGCCCTATAGAAACATAAAAATATATATAATGGTAGTATGGATTTTTTTTAATCAAACTATAAGTAGTCTGTATATATAGTTTGTAATGGTACATTTATTTTCTTAAACTCTACGTATTCAATTCATATAATCTTATTAGTGGTCTCAATACATAATACTTATTCTATACATATTTTAAGGATTGAACTTTGAATGTATTACTAACATAAAGTCAATAGAAAATGAATGTTAATTGAACTTTTAATAAGAATTTTGACCAATACCCTCTAGGAAAATTTGTACATCTTCTCTTATACAATTTAACTTTTTAATTAAGAAAAATAAATTATTTAACTTGTTAAATGTCAAAATACTAATCATAAAAAAAAGTAAACATATTCTCTACATATATAAATATTCAATTATCAATAAATAAATAACCTCGCTAAACGAATATTTTTTCTTCGTCCCGAGGGAATTCATTTATCGAGGTTAGACTGTATGTGGGATATCTTTCCTGAAATATTTTCTGGATCGACTTTTTGGTGACTATCACCTCATACTTTCCCCCAGTTTCATTAGAAATTAGTTCCAGCTCTAGCTTTTGAGTAAACTGTATGTTCAGCTTGCTACATTTAATCCTTTAGGTCAGATTCATGTAGTATTCTTCACCCTATTAGAAAAATATGAACATTTTATCTTCTTAGGTGGGTCATTATTACCCTTCAATCGTATATTTCCCACTTACTATAATGGGTTTGCACTTATGACGTGCCCCTTCATTACTGGCTTGAAAATAGGTTATACCTACAGGTGGTGATATTTATCTTTCTTCTTTCTTTAAAAGGACATACCCTATTAATTTCCAAGCTAATTCTCATTTTTAATTTTTCGTTCCTCTTTCTTTTTTATCTACCAAGAAATTCAAGTTTTAGGGTTTCATCATTCTTTCTCAGAACTGTTCGTTTATCGAATATCATTATTTTCAACGGCTAAATCATTCAATCATATTCCCGCTGATAACATTTTGGATACCTATTGTACTTCCTTCTAATCTCGGGATTCAAGTTCGCCTCCATGAACCTTATGAAATTAAGGTCGGAGATGTTAAGAATCTTTCAGAAGATTGACTTATTATCCCTGAGTCTCATCTCAAATCAAGATTTCAGCTTCATATTCCTCCTCTTATTCACCAATTTCTTATAAAGAGTGGTTATTCTTCTGTGGAGATGGAATCCAAAACTTTCTGTCTTCTTAATTGTACTATTCAGTAAAATAAAAATATTTCCAAGGATAAGTAGGTTTCTACTGAAGATCTTCGTAAATCATTTCAAGTTTTTTCTTTTTCTTCTATTAAGAAGATTGGAAATTTTAATCAAAGTATACTGCCTGTTGAGCTTTTTACAAGTTCTCTGCTGAGGTAAAAAAATAAAGTTAAACATAAGCTGGAGAATAAGAAGTATCCAATTATTTTTTCTGGATTTTGGGAATTCGGTAGGATTCCTTCTCCTGCTGATGTCAGGTTGAAGCTTCAGGCTGCTGTAAGTAGAATTTTTTTTATTTTTTTTTAGCTGCCTTATTTGTTTCCTTTTTTTACTTAAATCAGGTAAAAAGAGGAAAACTCACTTCTTCCAGTGAGGATCCTTCCTCTAAAAGGGTTAAGCCTAAAGAGACGGTGATAATCAATACGCATTATCCCTTTTTATGAGCATTCCAATACATGAGGATATTGCTCCTTTATCTAAAATTCATATCCCCGAAGTTGAGGAAGATGATGCATGCTTTATGTTTAATGTAATATCAGTCACCTTTTTGAGCTTTCTTCCTTCCTTTATTTGACATATTATTACTTTTTACTTAGTGTAACTTGTAAACGTTTTCTATTTATACAGTCACTGAAAAGATGGAAATCTCGAGTGGATAGAGTTCGTTTAATTTATTCTGCATAATATAGAGCTGGAAGAGAAGTTTACCCCTCTTGAGGAGAAAATTGATGGACTTGAGAACCAACTCTTTGAAGATTGATACTCTAACTCGTTGTTTTCCTGTTAGTTTTCATATCATTATGCTCTGATTTTATTTTTTTATGATTTTCTTAGGAGTTTTTAAGTGGATTCAACCAAAGAAGAATAAAGGAGTTCATTACAACACGAAATGAACAAGGAAATGAGGTGCTACAAGCAGAGAAAATTAAATAAAAATTGAAACTCCTTCAAATACAGGATTTCCTATTATCATCCTGTATATAATTGAAAGACGAAGCCAACGCAAAAATAATGAGGTCATTTCGAGTTCCTATGAAGAAGTTATGAACAAAATCGTGAAACTAACTTGGATTTGGTTTCTGTTGGGCCTTATTGGGCCTGCGCCGGAAGAGATAGAAGGGATGCGTTTTGGGCTTGATTTTGACGTGAAAATTAGGGTTTTTGTTGGTTTTTTAGGAGGTTAAGTCTTTGTACATGGTGAATTTTTAACAAAGGATAAAATAGTAAAATCGTCTCTACACAGCAGTAGAATCAAAGAAAATAATACAATTTCGTCTATGTAATTGACCCGACATCAAAAGCATAAGGTTTTTATTTTACATTCTGCAAGAGAATTAAAATATCAAATGCTTACTACTGGAATCTCATACTGATCCTGTAGCCTCTCTAAAAAAATACACATATGATATTAGAGCCTCACCCGGCTGAGTTATTGTACAACTCAGTGCTTACTCCTCTACAATGATAGGGTAGTTCCTAGATGAATTAATCACTAGTATAGATCATCATTGTCCTCAAAGTATCACTGGTGGTGATTACGATCCTTTCCCAGATGATCTCTCACTATACAGAATAAGCATCCAGAACACTTATTTGTTCCTGAATGGATGTTAATGCTCCTAGATAGATTGCCTACTAGTATAGAGCAACCTAATTCCTCTTTATATTCCCTGGTTGAATATTTAGAGTGACTTTATATCAATATTCGAACTTTAATTGAATGACATTGATTGGTCATAACGCATAACGTGCTGCCCACGGATGCACTAAGTCGAAACATCACACCTTTGTGTAGGCACTGAGTCGCCATCGCGCCAAATGAAAATCTAGGTCTCCAATAATGATTGGTTTAGCTTAAATAATACACAATTTCAATAGTGGTTGTATTAAAATCCTAATATTGGTCGAAATACAACGAAATCCTAATTTTGATTAATACTCAATTTCTGACACATCGTCATATCACATAGTAAAAACGTGACCATGGGTGTGGAATGTGACAAAATGCTCTAAACAACATATGTTCCTCTACTTGTCTACTACGACATACTAAAAGCGCATCGCATTCCGAATAGCGGTCTAGGAGATATGATCTAACCCCTAGATGAACTACAAGCTGAAAACTGTCAGAATTTCATCTGGAAGGTTATTGTTTCCTCCGTTTGACGGACGAAACAAGATCAAAACTTAAATCCTTCCATGGAAGGATGTAGATAGCGATCTCAGGATTCCGAATTGGGGTTGATCATCGAAAAAGGACATCGTATTAAGAATCTACGTCATTTTTACTGAAGGACCTCATGCCTGAAATTATCACCCAGGGTCTAAATAACTATAATGCTCTTCAAAGCATCGGTCAAATAGCGTCGGTCGAAGAACATCGAAGAGAGAGATAAAATAATAAAAAAATATGGGATTTGTGTGACCGGTCGGCCGGCCTCCCTTGGCCGATCCCACTCCCATATCTTTTTTCCCGAAATTTTATATATATATAATTTTAGGATTTCCTCTTTCCATTAAAACTCTTATGTTTTTTCCATAAAATCCTAAACTCTATTTCTTCAAACACATAGCTCTGCACAGCTATGGAGAGATGACATAGTACGCGAAGCATAGTCCTACCGACTACAAAATTCGCACTTAATCAATAATTGGACCTACGCTTGATCGGTCCCACCACTTTGGTCGGTCCTCCCTTTCTGGGATTCTCCCTCTTCTCTAATTAGTCTCTTCATTAACCGTTCATATACCATCGGTCATCTGGCATCACTCATTTACCAGTGGTCATCTGACATCGCTCATCTACCATCGGTCGTCTGGCGTCGCTCATCTACCATCGGTCATCTGGCATTGTTCATATGTCATTAACTCATCTGCCATATTCAGGTTTAACTCAATCGGTCCTGCTACCAATATTTAAAATAACCTCAGTTTTTTCCTACTCTGATGAAACTAAATATTTTACAATTTGATAACACTCACTCGACTTAGTGCTCGCATGACCAAGCACTCACGTGACTTGAGGCTCGAACGACAAACATCATTCGAGTATTGTTGCTCCTCAGCTGACATGATGATACGACACAACTACCAATGTCAACTTTAATCAGACTCTCTACATTCAAAATCTATTAAGCATCACTATTTGTCTGAGCATATAACTAGTGCTTCATTCATTGAGTCAACATGCTAGACGCATCAACACGCTAAGACTGACAGTCTAGCTTGGTCAACGACTGACCAATCGTCTACAAAGTAGACTCAATCATGCTCAAGACATCAATTATGTTACATGGGGGAATATTCACTAGGGTTTTGGTCTGGTGTTCTACAACACGTGTGGTATAACGATACACCCACGACGAGAAAGTATAAAAGTCGTGTCGACAGTTGAAAAAGTGAAGGGAATAGTGGTTGCACAACTGCCAAGTCCCACTCATACGACGGAGTCGGTTTTCACTATGATTTCCACTTCGCCACTCTTCCACCTCTCTACAACTGTCACCACTTACGAGATTAATGTGTTAACTTCTTCTGTTATATATTTGATTCAGATGACCCACAATTATTCAGACTATTGCTATATGATTCTATGAGGTGACTAGTTCTTTCCAAAGTCTGGCTGAAGACTTTAAACTTAACACTTCTTGGGAGGTAACCCATGCTCATTCGACACGGTAATATCTTTCTTTGACTCATTTCCTTCGATTGGTTAGAGTTTCTTCTTGTTTATGTATTTAATCATTCATCTTTAGAACATTGAGGACAATGTTAGATTTAAGGGGGTAAGGGAGAAACTTTTAAGTTGAAATATGAAACTCCAAAGTCTAGAAACTTATGAACAATTCAGGATGACACTAACAATTCTAGGTAGATAGAAACTTAGCTCTTTTTCTATAGTAATTGGTATGCCCAGCTAAATGGTCTATTCATAAAAGGATCCTAGCTCAGGTGTTAGAAATAACATGATAGTCGTCACCATATCTCGGAGTCTATCTCGACCATATCACCTTCTGTTTTTATTTTTGCAAATTTTTTTGTGTTTCTCTAAGTGATTTGGTGGGGCACCAATATCGAATTGTTATCGCCGCCAGGATGGAGTAGAGTGTTTGAGATTATTTATATTATGATTCAAAATATATATCGAGTATTGAACTTTAATAGCAATATGTGTGTGTTCTCCCTGTCTCCGTCGCCTAAGCAAGCGTGGAACGCAGGATCCATGGGGACTATTATGTAAGATGCTGATAAGGAGCATGCTTTTGGATTCATTTGATCTAATCATGTTGTCAGTATATTTAAAAACAATAAATAATTATTTTCCATAAATCGTCCGCTGGGACCCTTGTATCTACCAGCTAAGCCGATATTAATATAAGGATTAAGACCAGTGGAGCGTATCTAAATCCATTAGGATTCATCCTGGCACTAACCTTCAGAAAAATATGGGAAATACCGTTCACCTTAGTCAACATGTGCAAACTTCATCATCTCCATATCCATCTTCTAAATCTTTTCATGTGATTGAACTTTGATAGATTCTGAGTATCGTGGTTGAACGACTATCTAAGTAGAGTTTTGAATTCTTGTATGAATTTTAGTATGCTGAGTGCAAACTCGTGTAAAACAATTGGACTCATATGGGTAATGATTCCCATAGCCGAAGAATTTAGTATTCCAACTAAATAGCTTGTTTAGTGTTTACCCTCAATCGTTCACAGGTAGCTAGAGTTTTGAGTAAGGGTTTTGTGGGTATACCTCTTGTAAACCCTCACGAGACTAAAACTCGCCTGATAGGGACACCTATAGGTTTAAAGGCTTGTTGCACACGCTAAGTGCAATCGCGATGCCTGCGAAAGTGAGTTAGGATTTTTATTTTATTTTTAGATTGGATTTGCTTGAGGACTAGCAAATAATAAGTTTGGGGGTATTTGATAGACACATTTTTGTGTTTAAATTGTTCTCAATTCTTTGTATTACTAGTGCTCGATTGTGTACTTATTGGGTTATTTTATGTGTTTGTAGGTATTTTTGAGAAATAAACATTTGTGAAAAAATTGGCTCAACAAGTGATAAAGGCACCCATAAATTACTAAAGGCACACATGATGATTGATAAAGGCACCCTTCTTCATTATTCAAAAGAAACGAAAATGACGGGAATGTTTATTTCACGCGTGACAGTTTTCCTGATAGGTTTTGGAACCTAATTTTACGGAATTGAAAGGTGATTAAGGCATATCAAAGTGAATGAATTACTAAAACGTGTCTAAACACGTCAAAGGAGAGTACTTCAGGCCGATAAACAAGCTGGAAGAGATGTTTTTTGTTGTAAATCAGATTGGTTTTGAAAACAAGATGAACACGGTGTTGAGTTTGATTTGGAGAGATTTTCGAGTTCTTATGGATTTAGGATAGGTTATTTGGGTTTCTTAACCCTATATAACAAGTAACATATCGAGAAAAAAAGGGAGGAGGGGGAGCTCGGCCGGTAATCCAGGGAAGGAATTCTCTTAGAGATTCATTGATCCTATGGTGTATAAAAAGGGTTGTTTGAGTCACAAAAGAGATGAGGAAGGTTGGGTCGAGCTCAGAAGGCCAACAGAGCGAAGAAAAATCACTCCAGAACAATTTTATTGTTGCTGCTGAAGAAGACGTGAAGAACAGAGATAAGGCGGCGGTTCCTTCAACCATTCTGCCACGATTTCTTCAACCGATTTGCAAAGTTTATCTTCGCTTTGCAACATTTATCTTCAAGCTCCATTGCAAGAGTTAATCTGTAACGCCCAGAAAACGTTGTGGATTTCATGTTTTATTATTTTTAGCTTCTTTTCTTCTTTTCAAGCACTTTTGAGACATGTACCAATCTTTTGAGAGTATTTTGAGCATGATGAGATAAACCCAACCACTGGGACGATAGAGGAAGCCATATTTCATGAATGAATGGTAACTATTTTTGATTCTTAATTACTTCTCTATTGATTTTTAATTGATTTATGATTTTTCTTAATTAGTTGTGATTTTTTTTTGATGGTGTATGCTGGGACTTAAAAGCTTTTGATGTGCCATGCTTGTGATTTATAGTTAATGTTTTAGAAATCTACTTTTGGCAAAGAAACAGAGTCAATAAAAGAGCTATAATTGTTAAAGAATCATTGTAGAAATCAAACAAAAGTGATTTTGGTGGAATCCTGAGTTCCAGTTCTTTCCAATATTGTTAAAATCTTTTACTTATTTTCTAGTTTAATTCAGAATTATGTCTAAAATGAATATTCACAAGTCTCAACGAACGAACACATTTTTACCACTTTTCTGAAACGATCATCGGGTTCAGTAACCACTCCAAATGTGAATTCTGCTAGTACGAGTACTGGTACTCCAGGTAGCACTCCCCAAGCTTCCAATGTCAAAAATAATATTCCTCCTCCATATAAGAAGCACACTGAAGAAGCAAGGGATGAGCAAACTCCTCTAACCATTGTTGATTTAATGAAGACACAAGAAACCCTTACCAGGACTCAAACGAAGATGGATGCAACTCAGAAGGTGGTTCTTACCTTCCTCAAGGTTCTTACCAAGAAATTGACGCCATCAGGATAGACTAGAAACACTTCTGAAGCAACTGTTGATACAAACACTTCAAGGGGTCATGCTCAAGACGACAATGAAGTTCGCATTCTCGCTGATCGTCAACAACCCAACTTTGTCGCTCGTGAAGATTTAGAGTGACTTCTCCATAGTAGAAGAAAAAAGAATTCTTTTGTTATCCATTAATATCAACCCCCTTATCCCTATGAAATACAGATGATACCTCTTCCCAGGGGATATTCATCCCCTTCATTATCAGTTTATGATGGAACTGGGAATGCTCGTGAACATATTTCACGATTCTTGGAATCATTAGAGAAATATGAATACAATCATGTACTCCGCCTCAGAGAGTTCTCCAAATCTCTCACTGGGAGGGTATACACTTGGTACAACAACATCGCTCCTAACGGTATTGCTAACTGGGGCGAGATGGTTAATGCCTTCTACATGAAACACTTATTTGTATCTAAACAAGTTACGTGATAGACACATATTTATGCCTTTATTAGTCCTAAAAATATATATTGTTAATATTCTATTTGTACTAATTTGTTTCATTGTTGTGTTTTTAGGTATTTTTGGAGAAAAAAACATTTCCATAGAAATTGGGATTAAAAAGTGTTAAAGGCGCCCGGAGAAATCCATAAAGGCTCCCATGCTTTTGATAAAGGCACCCTCTTTTGAAATTCAAATTGAATGTTGACAGGAATTTTTCCTCCTTATCTGCGTGAATTACTCGATGGTTGATAGATACATTTTAGTGTCTAGATTACACCTTAGTTTCTATTAAGTTAGTATTTGATTTTGCAAATATTACGTGTTTTTATGCTTTTGTAGGTACATTTGA
>JAJJMC010003557.1:2036662-2066095 GCA_023531435.1 Papaver californicum
TGCTGGGTTGACAACCTCTGATGTCCCATGCTTATGATTTACCTCTACTTGTTTGCATAAAACCTATTTTGGCAATATTTGAGCTTAATTTATTTAAAAGAATTACCCGATTAATCACATAAATTGTTAGAAATAACTGATTCCTGATTCCTGGTTTTCCCCATATTTTCTAAAAATCATCTCTAGTTTATTTTCCTGATTTTTATTTAATTAGATTAAGTCCAATATTTTCTAAAATCATTACCTTCACAAGTTCGAGAATCGAACCTCTTATTTACCACTTTAAAAACTACATCAATGGTTTTTGTGGAATATTTTGAGGAAGTTAAGACAAGATATACTCTTGCATGTAAAGTAGTTGTACACAACTTAAACTTGTCTAAATTTACCAAGAAAATCTCGTGAAATTGGCTGAAGTAAACTGGATATATTCTCGGTCTTTTGAATCTGTGTGATAAAAGATAATATCTCTTCAGGATTTTTTGCTTAACAAGAATATCTCCTCGAGCTATATTTGTTCCTCGGATAAAAGGAAAGAGATATATTTGATATTGGCTATGCATGAAAAAAAAGAAACAAAATCTCAGAATTTGGTCGAGAGTTAAAGCAGCGAGAATAAAATCCATAGTGAGGTTGTTATTCATTGAAACAAAAAGATTCTTTGAGATTTGGGACGAGATTTGAAGTTGTTGTGTTGCTATTATCAATAAGAGTCGAGAATGGAAGCAAAGGAGGAGGCTGGCGCTACCAGAAATTGAAAAATAAAAAATCAGTTCGATAAAAATCTCTCCCTCTGTAAAAACCAGGCTGGGAAGAAGGAAGAAGAAGAAGAACAAAAGTCAGGCTATAAGTGTCGTTGAAAACCGTTACTAAATCATTTGTATCCAACGGCTTTAGCGACATTTTTAGTTGTAGTAGCAGCGACAGTTTCTGTGTATTAAGACACTTATGATCTGTCCAATATTTACTGCACCTGAAGTACGTCGTTTATTTATTAAATCCTTTTAATCTTTCTGCGACTTCTCTGATCCGCTCTTCTTTGTAAATTTCCTTATAAAATAATGACCAATATGATTATCAATTCTTTATGCAACACTAATGGTCAGTTCTTTCTTGTACTTTTCTATTAAAATTATCAATAAAATGGTTTCTTCTCTACTTTTTTCCATTCTTTTTCTCATGAGTAGCTAAATATATGTTCTAAGGTTAGAGAGGAAGCTAGTTTTGATGAGTATTTTTTTATTATTTAATTTATTAGACATAAATTACTCTCTTTCTAAATGTGCTTTTTAATGACTAATAGTTTCTCTTTAAGATATGCTTCGATTTAATTGTTATGAATAGTCTTTAGGTTGTTGATTTTTATAAGTGAAGGATATTATATCTTAAACGTCGTATTTTTCAACATGAGATCGGGTTCAATATTGTTTTGAGTAATTTGAGAGTATTGTGTTTAGGATATTAAGTTTGAATTACCAACATTAGAAGTAGTGGAATCTGAAACCCTAGACTTGTAGTTTATTTGTTAGTTAATTAATTTCATAGTTATTTTATTTAATTAAATTCCTCAAAAGTATTTTCTTTGTTTTAGACAATAATTAATTAAAATTAGGTTTTGCAATTTTCAAAATCCCTGCGGAAAGAACTGTACTTGCATACTGTCTCATCGACAACCGTGCTCTTGCGGTATAATTAAAACCCCGACAAGTTTTTGGCGTCCCTGCCGGGGATTTAGAAATTGTGAATTTTAATTTTTCTTTAATTTTGTATTAATTAGTTTAAGATTTATTTTTATTTTCCTTTTTAGATTTTATGTGGGTATCTCTTTATTTTTGGTGTGCAGGTTAAATTTTACATTTATTGTGGAATGAAATTTGCTTATTAAAAAGGTAAGTAGGATTTCCCCAATTTTTATTTTATTTAATATAACCCAGATTTTATTTCGTTAATTTTTTTTATATTTTCATTTTGTAAATAAGTAAATTAGGATTTTTATTTTTGTATATAAGAAACAACACGTGCACACACATCACTTGCATCGCTACCGATTATTAAGAAAACACATGGAATAGTACATTGAACCCTCTGGGCGTCATCAGTCGAAATTCCACAAGCCTTAGCCTTGTACCATTGACCAGTCTTTGACTATAGGCATATTTTTCTAAGGTAACATGAGCCTACCCGATTGTAGTTGACCCTGCATTTGCACGTGCACTAAAAAAATATCGAACTGGTATTATGAGGACCAATACAATGATTATCGACCCGAATTTCAAAATGGACATTACCCGTGCTATGACCATAGTGTGGATAGTACTTGGGACCACTACCAACCCTCTGGAGGTTATGGTTCATACCATAGTGATCCCAATTACTATTCGCACGCTCACGGATCGTACGAACGGGTAAACGAGCAATATAATACTGAGCAAAATATTTTTCTCCGTCTTTGGAGGATTTAATTAAAACATTGATACCCAATACTTCTTATGATGCTAGTCTTTCTTTAGAAGATTCACTCAAGCAGTTGAGTGAAAATTTACGTAGGAGTGACATAGTGTGGGAACAAATTCATGTGACTTTTAGAGAAATGGAAGAAGAACGGTCATCTCATAATATTGCTTTAAGTGAACTTACTTGCCAATATAATATTTCCAATTTTTCCCTTGATAATAATGATGAATATTTACCTAATTTAGAGGACGAGGTTAGAATAGAAGACACTACTTATTTAGATAAGGTTCAATCATCTTCATATTTTTATGATGATGAGGATAATGTTGAGGAAGAATTTGAAATTCGTAGTCATAATGATCAGGAAATTTTTACACCACCCGAGCTTCATGATGATAATGATTTTTCTAGTTAAAATCCTAACAATATTGATTATTATTTACATATTCAAGAGGAAAAGGATTTAACTATAGATACCATTATTACAGACGGTGAATATTTCCTTGTTATTATGAAGACGGTAATGGTTTATGAACGAGTTTATCCCGAGACTAGTGTTTTAGAGTCCAACAATTCAAAGACCATAGTCTCTGACGTAGATGATAGACTCGTAGAGAACTTGAATGTGAGTGAAGGCAACCCACCTGATTACAACCTAGATAAAATAATTGACCATTTTCCTAAATCTGATAATTTAGAAATTAAGGAAATTGTAACTAGTTTATCCAATGATACAGACTACTCTCGGTTTGGGGGTGAATATCATTCTCCCCGTGGTAACCCTTTGAGTCTTATAAAGGTCCCTCACTTGGGACTTTATGTTTGTGGCTCTACCATAATAAGAGATTATCTTCAAGAACTATTTCCTGAACCTAATCATGTCCATAAAGAATTTAGTTGTTAGAAACCCATCCTCTGGTTGATGTGGTTTACCCGGTCCATGATACCATTATTGATTCTGTTGTCCCACCAATATTTTATTTACCAAATGTGGGAATATTTCAACTTCAAATGTATCAATTTTTAATTTTTGAAACTAAATCTGATTATTTTAAAAAGTTTAAATCGACACATTTTCATCAGATTGACCACCACTTTCATATGCTCTATTATGGTCAACTTTATAAGTAAAATCTGATTGACTTCAAGGATCCACAATTATTCAGATTATTATTATATGATTCGTAAATTGTGACTAATCCTTTCTTGGTCTGGCTGAAGACTTTAAACTTAGCGTTTTATGGGAGGCAACCCATATGCTTTTGGTACATTGTGCTGGTAATATCTTTCCCTATCTATTTTTAATTTTCTCAATATTTCTCCTCTTTCATGCATTCATTTATCTTTAGAACATCGAGGACTATGTTCAATTTAAGTTTGGGGGTAAGGGAGAAAAATTTAAAAAATTTAGTCGTACCAAAAACTCCAAAATTTAGAAACTTGTGAATAATTCAGGATGAAACTAACCATCCTAAGTAGATGGAAACAAATATCTTAGCTGTAGAAGTTGAGGGCCCCAGCTAAATGGTCTATTCATAAAAGGACAGAGCTCGGGTGTTAGAAATAACATGATAGTCGTCACCATATCACGTTTTGTTTTTATTTTTGCAACTTTTTATGTTTTTCTAAGTGATTTGGTGGGGTACTAGTATCGCCTTGTTGTCATCAGGATGAAATAGAGTGATTGAGATCAAGCCCCATTATTTTAATCGAACTTGACCAATAATTAAAAAAAATAATCTTGGATTGCAATATCTGTGTGTTCTATCTGTCTTCGTCGCCTAAGCAAACATGGAATGCAGGATCCATGGGAACTATCATGTAATCTGCTGACAAGGAGCATGCGCTTAAACTCAAAAGATCTAATCATGTTGTAAAAAAAATGAAAAAAAATTAAATTTTTTTGTATATATTCAATAAATCAACCGCTGGGGCCCTTGTATATACCAGCGGAATTGATACTAGAATTAGATTCAGGCCAATGGGTGCATATCTCAATCCATTAGAGTTCATCTTGGCATGATGTTCATACAAATATTCTGGGAAACACCTTCACCTTAGTCAACATGCGCACACTTCTATCTCCATATACATCTTCTTAATCTATTCATCTGATTGTGATTTGTTAAATTCTGAGTATCGTGGTTCATTGTACGACTTTCTAAGTAGTGCTCTGTTTTCTTATGTATGAATTTAAGTACGCTTGAGTGCAAACTCGTGTACAACAATTGGATTCAAAACATGGTAATTCCTTCTGTAACCAAAGAGTTTAGTAGCCAACTAAATAACATGTTTAGTGTCTACCCTCAATCATTCACAAGTAGCTAGGGTTTGGAGTAAAACGTTTTGTGGATACACCTCTTATAAACCCTCACGAGACTAAAACTCGTCTGATAGGGACGCCTATGGGTTTAAAGGCTTGTTGCATATGCTAAGTGCAATTGCGATGCCTGCGAAAGTGAGTTAGAATTTTTATTTATTTTTAGATTAGATTTGCTCGAGGACTAGCAAATAATAAGTTTGGGGGTATTTGATAGACACATATTTGTGTCTTTATTAGTCCCAAAAATATAATTGTTAGTATTCTATTTTATACTAATTTGTTTAATTGTTGTGTTTTTAGGTATTTTGGAGAAATAATCATTTCCAAAGAAATTGAGCTTAAAAAGTGTTAAAGGCACCCAGAGAAATTGATAAAGGCACCCTCTTTTGAAATTCAAATTGAATGTTGGTGGGAATTTTTCCTCCTTATCTGCGTGAATTACTCAATGGTTTTTGTGGAATATTTGAGGAAGTTAAGACAAGATATACTATTTCCTGTAAAGTAGTTGTACATAACTTAAACTTGTCTAATTTACCAAGAAAATCTCGTGAAATTGGCTGAAGAAAAATGGATATATTCTCGGTCTTTTGAATCTGTGTGATAAAAGATAATATCTCTTCAGAATTTTTTGCTTAACAAGAATATCTCCTCGAGCTGTATTTGTTCCTCGGAGAAAAGGAAAGAGATATATTTTTTGATGGTTATACATGAAAAAAAGGAAACAAAATCTCAGAATTTGGTCGAGAGTTAAAGCAGCGAGAATAAAATCCATATCGAGATTGTTATTTATTGAAACAAAAAGATTCTTTGAGATTTGGGACGAGATTTGAAGTTGTTGTGTTGCTATTATAAATAAGAGTCGAGAATGGAAGCAAAGGAGGAGGATGGCTTGGCCATAACACAAAGGAAAAAAAATCCGGCAAAATTTTCCACCATTGCTGCAACAAAATCAAGAGGTTGAAGAAGAAGAAGAAACCACACCTGGAAACTGTCATAAAAAACCGTGGTGTATTCTTTCATATTCAAGATCTTCGGTGATAGTTTTGTAAATAGTACAAGCGACAGTTCTGGATGTAAGGCACTTGAAAGCAGTCGTTGATTCGTTAAATAGTTTTATTCTTTATGCAACACTAATGGTCAGTTCTTTCTTGTACTTTTCTATTAAAATTATCAATAAAATGGTTTCTTCTCTACTTTCTTCCATTCTTTTTGGCATCAGTAGCTATATATTTGTTTTAGGGTTAGAAAGAAAGCTAGTTTTGATGAGTATTTTTATTATTTTATTTCTTAGGCATAAATTACTCTCTTTCTAAATGTGCTTTTTAATGAATAATAGTTTCTCTTTAAAATATACTTCGATTTAATTGTTATGAATGGTCTTTGAGTTGTTGATCTTTTATAAGTGAAGTAGATTATATCTTTTTGGGATGACGAAAGTCATATAATTAATTATAAACGTTGTATTTTCCAAAACATAAGATTGGGTTCAATATATTTTTTTGAGTAAGTTGAGAGTATTGTGTTTAGGATATTAAATTTGAATTACCAACATATGAAATAGTGGAATCCGAAACCCTAGACTTGCAGTTTATTTGTTAGTTAATTAATTTCACAGTTATTTTATTTAATTAAATTCCTCAAAAATATTTTCTTTGTTTTAGCATAATAATTAATTAAAAATTAGGTTTTGCAATTTTCAAAATCCCTGTGGAACGAACCGCACTTGGATACTGTCTCATCGAAAGCCGTGCTCTTGCGATATAATTAAAATCCCACCATTACGCTGTCAAACTTGGGAAGTATGTTTCAGCGAAGCAACAAACATCCTAATGATTATGTGAAGCGATTCAGAGTACAAGCATTAGACTGTCATGACCCGAACATGACTGAATTGCAGTTGGTGGAACTCTGCATCAAGGGCATGATCCCAGTCTATCGTGGTCTTATGGAAAATCTCCATTTTCAAACATTCTTTGAGTTACATGAAGCCGCTAAGCGATCAGCTGCTCTGCTAGAAAGGACAAGGCATGTCAAGAGCGACGAGGCACGTGAGACTCGTAGCAGTAGATGCCTGGATCTAAGTTGTACAATACTCAACCATCTGTGAGTACCATGACTGAAGGAAGCAAAAGGAAAGCTCTAATGCCAGAACAACGGCCTAAGCATGCAGCACCAGCACCAACTCCTGGCCCACTAACGGATCGACCACCTCGGAAATCCAACCAAGCACCTGCAGCTCCACCACCGGTTCAACGCAAACCTCAGCAATAACCAAGAGAAGCACCAGCTGCCACAGACTTTCCGTTTCCAATCGAAGAAGTGATTGAACTTTTAGAAATCTGGATACATGATGGTACCATCAACTTACCCCTTATCCGACGTCCGCCAACATAACAAGAAATGGTGGATGCTAAATATTATCGTTTTCACAGGTTCGTTAATCACTCCACTAGTGATTGCAATGGTCTGAAGCTGATCTTCAAGGAAAAGATTGAGTCAGGAGAATTGGATATGAGGACTGAAGAAGTACACAAGAACCCTCTGCCTATCAAGAATTTCACTATGTTTGAAGAACCTACCAATCAAGTAGTTCAATCTCTGATGGAGCGTGTATATGAACTTCTATATCTATCAAAGGCACTAGGCAAGGACTTGTTCGCTGCTCTTAATCATATTGTGTCTGGCAGAAGGCTACCTCTGCTCAATGAAGGAAAATCACACGCTGAATCTATACAGATAAGCAAAGATGGAGAGACGTGTGACTGGGGAATTCTCACTACAACTGGCCTCAGAGACACCAAATTTAAGAGAACCTTGATTGATGTTGGCACTACAATCAACATTATTCATATCAAGACAGTCAGAGTTGTTGGGATCACACGAAGTGAATCTGTCCATGCTCCTACTACTATTCAAGATCCTGAAGGAAGATCTGTGAATACCTATGGTTACATTGATCTTGAAATTCAAATAGGTTCTGCATGTGCTACAACCAAGTTTCATAACGAAGGAAAATATGGGTTATGACATGATCTTGGAGCGTCCATGGATGCATGGCAACAAGACCGAAGCTACTAAGACGCTTTCACTACCACATCCACCTCGAGTAGATAGCTGTACACCTCATCAGAAGTTTATGACAAATGACCCACCTTTGTACCTAGAAGAATATCAAGACTTGGCGGCTATGAAACATGAGCCAGAAGAAAGTGTGACATCATATGTAGAGAGGTATCGTGCTCAAGTAAAGCTCACTAAACTCATCTCTTTATCACTCAATGTCCATCACACCTTTTATACCTGGGGACTTGAGTTTGCTGGAAAACTCAACTCTGCCTTAGTCAGACGTTATGAATTGATAACATCACCTTTTCATTATTTTTCTAAGTGGATGAAGCATACCTCCCTCCAAATCTAATATCGCATTAAGTCGTTCATCACTCATCTGATGTCAAACTATGGTAAATAACATCACGGATATTTTCCTGTGACACTACGAGACTGTCCAATGTGCCACAACACCATCCTAAGAAAATTCTTACATGTCCATACGTATGGAATGCTAGCGCTAGCACAAATATGAAAGAAAAGTCTCACAAACAACACATATTCAGAGCTAAACCAGTGAGAGTTAATGCTTTTCATCCAAGAGACTGGGTTATGAAGGCAGCAAGACGCAATCGTCGCCATAAGACAAGATCTGACTGGGAAGGACCATTCATGATTGCTAAAGCTACTATTGGTGGATACTACAAGTTAATTTATGAAGACGAAAAATTGGTAGAGGCGGCAATACATGAAAAATGGCCCAAGGCATTTGACCGTGAAACATCTGGCATTTGAAGTATTTGGCGTTTAAGTTTTTTGAATCTCTGAGCATTTGATGCTCGAGACATTCGATGCCTGAAGCACTTAAGGATTTTCATATTTGTTTATAATTTCAATTCCTCTAAAATTTTTCGCAGATACATTTTACATTCAGTAGTCAAATTCCCTTTCAGTAATCAAATTCTCAATTGCTTTAATCCAAAAAATTTCTATCGCTCAAAAAAAAAGTCTTTGCAATCGTATTGCCTTAACGCCTACTTATTTAAGCTAAAAACAAAACAAAATTCAAACTAATAAAACCTCTCATCTCTCAACAGTCTGAGTAAAAACCCTTTGTCTCTTAAGGCATATAAAATTCTGAAAAATAAAATAGTTAAGGAAAATTAGCTAAGAATGGCTTCTGCCCATCATTGAAAGTTTTCTTCATGTGATTAAGAACATTATTCTCCAATTCCAACTCTTGAGTCAACCTCGCGACCTTTGCCTCTGCTTACATAATAGAATCACTGGAAGGAGCCGCAACTACAGAGGCTCGGGACTCTAGTAACAGTATCAATCTCTCGACGAAGCCATTCAACATTGAAAAGGTAAAGCTCCAAGGTCCCTAAATGAAGTCCCAATCAGCCAATATTCCGTCCGAAATGGTGGTCGTCGCCGTTGTACACATCTCATGAACGACACACAATATCGCTTTTACACGCCTTGCTAAAAAAGAATGTAGCTTGCTCTTTTTGGTAGAAGAATTATGATCGTATTTTTGCCACACTTGAGTGTACAACTCGGCATATTCACTAAGCACACTAAAAACACCAATCAATGCATGAGATGGGAAAGGCTCACTCAATGAGATATTCAAAGCACGACCATCACCAGGATATTTGATCATCTTTGTGTCTTCTTCGATCACTGTAGCACCCTTGTGGGCGTCTGAAGCAGCAATGGCTTGGATTTCGGCATCAACAATGATCTCAGGAGCACCACTTTCATGGATATGAAAATTTTGAACGGAATCAACACTGTTTTGGTTTGTAGGAATGCTCATGTCATCATTATCGAGATCGTTTCTCGGTTTTTCGCCATTTTCAACCTAATATGACAATTTCATGAGTTAAAGAATTCAGAGCATAAAACTCCAACCATAAATTTCAGAGTAAGAAGGTATTAATGACTTAAGGGTTCATTATCAAGCATCCAAGACACAAGCAAATAGCCTAAAACACATAAAAAGGTGTTTTTGTAACAAGCTCGTCAGACACAATTAGGCATTATCCTGTACAAAGCTCCAAGATGGGAACAACTGGTGATAAATTAAGGGGTGATTTATATACCAAACTCTTCATATGAATTTCCTCTACAACATATCAAAATTTCATGCCAATCGGAGGAGCGAGCTAATAAAGGCAGACAAAACGGTCGATTACATGATAGCTAAAAAACCTACATAATTCTGTCTGGAAAAGTTTTAGACGCTCAGTGTCAGGTCTTTTTACCTAGCAAACGGACTCCAAATTGAGAAATTATTTATTAAAAAGTTGTCCCTACCTCTTATCAAAATAATGAGGGGTCAACCACCTCATTCTGACTTCGGAGGAACATTCTACAGCTGTTACGACGACAAGACCTAAATCTGAAATTTTTCTGACAACGAATTATAACGAATTTTTTTATTCATTTACATAAAATTCCCATTCATTCTGCCATTAACGGATAAATTTATGTTATTATAAAGATAGAACAAGAAGAGGACTTACTTGAATGTCTCTCAAGCATTTGGAGAGCTAGAATTACTATTATCACGATTCGATTCATCGTTCTCTTCTCCCGTCTCGGAACCATGTTGGTTCTTTTCCTCATCTCCTGAAGAGGCTTGAGGACTTTCATCGTCTTGATTATTAAATGGAATTTCCTCCTACGAAAAAAATAAATAATAAGTGCTTATATTTCTTCTGAATAGTACGACGAATAATTTTATAAACAGGGCACTTACATCAGGACTCTCGTCGTCAACAACGATCGCCTCTTCTCGTGGAGTAAATCAAACGCCATCAAGATTTGAACGAGAAAAACCCTGGAATTAAGATAAGTGAAAACTTAGTTTGACATTCTTAAATATGAAAAGAAGAAAGTTCTACAAGACCCAAATATCTACGACTAACTGAAGATGTAAAATAGGGATTCACAGTATTTGAGAGCGTTCTGCCTTCCCGATTTTTACTCCTTATCTCTCTAAGCTGGGGACTTTCTTCAATGTCAACAAACTCCTCACTATTACAGGGTCTCACAAAACGATCATTCTACAATAAAGATCAACAGTTTAATCAAAATACCGTCATTCTATTTTTACGAAGATAAAATAAATAGAAAGAAACATTTACCTATGAAGGGGATGGGAATAGTTTATGCTTATCACCGGGGAGTAATTTCAATCTTGAACGACTAGATATCACTTCTGGAGTAGGAGGACCACGTGCTGGTGGTGGAGCCGCATATACGAAGTCATGAAGACGCTCATGTTGCTGATTCCAAAAGTTTACATAACCTGAAGTCACGAATACCATTCGATCTAGAGGTAGAGATAAATACTTGCTTCCCTCTAGATGAGTCTGATCAAGACGAGACATAAGTTCTTATGCAGAGGGTTTTTCACTTTGATAAGAAGGAGTACCCTGATCGAAGCCCATTTGATGAGACGCTTTGTCGATAACATACTCCTCTACTTGATATTTACTATGCACAACAAATAATATGTGGTCGGCTGTACTGCTCAATATAAAAGTTATCTCACCATCATTGAGGTTTGCACCGGAGAGTAACTGAATACCATGATTAGCAGCAAAAGTAATCAACTGAGCAACATGTGGAGGATCGGTGCCCATGGGCGAAAATCAAATTCACATTCATTGTCTAACAAATCAATAAGTCGTACCTTAGCCCATATCATCTTGTTGGACCAGCGTAATATCCTAGAATTATTAGCATATCCTTCTGGAAAAGCATTACGAGAGTTTACCTTATTCCCTGGAGAAGAAGTGCGAGGAGAAGGTGCATAACTGCTGAAGTGTTCCCACAACCATGCTTGAAGGAACAATGTGTTAACATATGATTCAACTTTCATGTAACCGTTAGAAACATTGGTATCAATAACTAAAGAATCCAAGTGAAAATACAAAAATCCTAGAAACAAGATACCTATGGGAAGTTTATGACCTTGAGCTAGTTTCACAGCAATAGGAGCTACGAACAGCTTCAACCGAGAACCGTCTTCAAGTACGTATCTGGATAACCACAACAACAAGAAAACAACTATAGTCAATGTACCATCATTAGGTCTATTTGTATCTTTCTTCACCAACCACCAATACTTCATCCATCGAGCATAACAATCACTTGGACTACTCGATGCATCATTAAGTTCAACCATCTTAAGAACTAAAGTCGCACATATCTTTTGTTCCTCCTCTGATAACTCAACAGAAAGGTCACCTGTAACTGGCAGATGCAAAAGAGCTGCTACCTCCTCTAAAGTAATAGTAAATTCTCCTTATCTACATATAAAGGTATGGGTAGGCACACACCATCGAGAAGATAAAGCTACAAGATCCTGAATGTCATGATAAATAAAGAGTTTTCAGATGCTCTCACAACCTCAGTAATCTTTGCTCTGTCTAGCATAGTTTGAACATGTTCATGACCAAGCATATGTCTTTTCCATCCTGAAAAGTCTTCCATGGGTCTTCGATCAATTTTAAAGTCTATTGGAGAAGCAGGATAGTGTCCTCCTTGCAAGCAAAATCAGATTATCATCTATGGAGAAATGATTTTTGTTCTAGTGACACCTTTAGGGTCTATAAGCAAACGAAACTGATAATCAGATGGACTTTTTACAGGCTTATGAAGCACCACAAAGAACTCATCATTCATATTAGGTGTATTCTTAATCACTGAGGTATTATCTTGTCCATAGCTAGAACCACAATTGAAGTGCATCATACGACATCTTGGCAAGACGATTGAAAACTCTACAATATCTCTATTTCAACACCCCGTAAAAAAAAGTAAAGACATGTTATTTTTCAGAAAAATAGCAGCAAAGAAGTATTCTAATGATTCTAATACTCATGAATCTACATATATATACCAAAACGATATATATATATATATATATATGATAAAGCCAGATTTTACCTGTTTTAGTAGTGTAACTAGCAATTGGTGATGCAAACACAAGAATTAGTACTTTGAAGAAGGATGCTTGAAGACCTAAGGATGAATAAATAGTCAATGCAATATTGGCTAAACTAAAAAAAATATCAAAAAAACAAAAAAACTTACCGGATTTTGGTCGGAACTTGGCTGGAATTATGGACGCCGGCGAGAGGAGGACCTGTTGTTGTAGACAGTAATGAAGAAGGAGGAAGAGAGAGTGGTCGGTGAAACAAGAGTAAAATAAATAAATAGGGTTTACCCCTTTTATAGCAATTAACTTCCAAATCTTGGTCTAACAAGGCTTTCCTCTTTGGAATAATGCGCCTGTGCTGCACACGGGTCAATTTTGGTCTCTCTATCATGCCAAATCAGCCATGCTTCACCGGTCCAATCTCTCTAGACGATGCTCCATCATCCTACGAGCGCCACTATACCAACCACTTCTCCTTCAACGATTGATTCGACATCATTGGAATGTCACCAAATCAGAATCTCTGGTAATATCTAACGACTAAACTCATTAATTTTATTTTGTTTATGATAGTAAAAATCACCATTCAATGCTGACTGCGGCACATTATTGTACCTCACTAAGCAGGGGATTTAATGTAGATGGTGGATTTTTAATAAAGGATAAAATAGTAAAATCATCTCTACCCAGCAGTAGAAGCAAAGAAATAATATAATTTTGTCTATGCTATTGACCCGCATCAAAAGCATAAGATTTTTATTTTACATTCCGCAAGAGAATTAAAATATCAAATTCTCACTTCTGGCATCTCATACTGATCCTGTAGCCTCTCTGAAAAATCCATATACGATACTAGAGCCTCACCCGGCTGTGCTCTCAATATTCTACATATAACTCCAGTATTGTATAACTCAGTGCTTACTTCTCTACAATGATAGGGAAGCTCCTAGATGAATTAATCACTAGTATAGAGCATTATTGTCCTCAAAGTATCACTGGTACTGATTACGATCCTTTCCCAGATGATTTCTCACTGTACATAATAAGCATCCAAAACACCTCTTTGTTCCTGAGTGGATGTTAATGCTCCTCGATAGATTGCCTATTAGTATAGAGCAATCTAATTCCTCTTTATATTCCCTGGTTGAATATTTAGAGTGACTTTATATCAATACTCAAACTTTAATTGAATGGCATTGATTGGTCATAACGAATAATGAGCTGCGCACAGATGCACTAAGTCGAAACATCACACCTTCGTGTAAGCACTAAGTCGCCGTCATGCCAAATGCAAAGCTAGGGCTCCAATAATGATTGGTTGAACTTAAACAATAGATAATTTCAATATTGGTTGCATTAAAATCCCAATATTGGTCGAAATACAACGAAACCTTAATTTTAATTGATACTCAATTTCTTACACATCGTCATATCACCTCGTAAAAATGTGACCATGAGTGCGGAATATGAAGAAATGTTCTAAACAACATATGTTCCTCTACATGTCTACTACGACATACTAAAAGGAATCCCATTCCGAATATCGGTCTAGGAGATATGATCTAAATCCTAGATGAATCACAAGCTGAAAACTGTCAGAATTTCATCTGGAAGGTTACTGTTTGCTCTGCTTGAAGGCCTAAACGAGATCAAAACCTAAATCCTTCCACGTAAGGATGTAGCTAGCTGTCTCAGGATTCCAAATTAGGGCTGATCATCGAAAAAGGACATCATATTAAGAATCTACAACGTTTTTACTGAAGGACGTCATGTGTGATATTTTCACCCACGGGTCTAAATAACTATAATGGTCTTCAAAGCATCGGTCAAAGAGCGTCGGACGAAGAGCATCGAAGAGAGAGATAAAATAATAAAGAAAATAAGGGATTTATGGGACCGGCTGGCTGGCTGGCCTCCCTTGGCCGGTCCCACTCCAAAAAAAATTTCGATTTTTTTTTTAATTATATAATTATATATATAAATATATTATTTTAGGATATCCTCTTTCCATTAAAACTCTTATGTTTTTTTCATCAAAGCCTAAACTCTCTTGCTTCAAATACATAGCTCTGCACAACGATAGAGAGACGACATGGTACGTTGATAGGTATCTAAAACACCTTAAATATTATTCATTGATTATGCTTTCTTTGCTATTTTCTTGTAAATTATGTATTTTACATTTTTTTTTGAGTTTATAGGTATATTGGAGCCATGAGACGCAAAAGAAGAGAAATAGAAGCTCAAAGCATTATTTGGAGGCATTTGGTGTTGGCAAGCTCGAAGTGAGCAAGTTTCAATTGTGTGTAAAAGAGAATTGCTAGGGGGCATCCATGAGCTAAAACACAAATTTAGGGAAAATAGTTTATAAAGGCAGATCCCATCCAAGTCTGGGCACCTAAAAATCCTCTTTCTTATTTAGACCTAAAAATTAGGTCAAGGGATTCAGTTCCTCTCATTCGTTTCTCTCATAAATTGTCGAGTTCTGCAACCACAGATCCTTCACGCCGGCAGAGTTGGGTCACAATGGACGGTTAACCATGATAGCTAGAAAGGTGTTTTCACTGATGATTTAAGAAATAAGAAGACGAGAAGAACAAATGGGTTCAGAAGTAGAGAAAGCAACAGCGAGTTAGAGAAGAAGATGGTGATTCAAGGATTAATGATGGGTTCTGTTGAATTTAATTGAAGAGAAGAAACATGGGTTTCTGTAAGAATTAAAATTACAGAAGAAGGAAACTGAGTCTGGGTTCAGAATTTATATGAGTTTTTGGTTCCGTTCTCGGCAGAGAAGAGAAGAAATTGCAATTGAAATAAGAGAGGGGGAAAAGATGAAGATGGGTTTGTGTTCGTTTGAGCTGAGATAAACAAAGTGAGAGGTTAACAAGAATTCAGTGAAAGTATTGGGTTTGGTCTGTACTGATGGGTTAGCTGTGAACGAGATTGAGGTTCTGAGTTTGAGTTGAGACAACAAGAAGAACAAGGAGATGGTGTTGTTACTGAGTCTGTAAATTGAATACTAAATGGGTTTGATTTGAAATTTTAAATGGTGTGTATTTATATTGAATATTAGAATCATGCTCTGCAGGGAAGGAGTTAGAATTGGGCGATAAAATCACCAACAATTTATAGTTATAATCAGCAACATAACTGCACAGAACCTGTTCGCAGAATTGCATGAATGACCATTTCTTGAACCGAGTCTTCAAGTCAGTTTTCCATGGGACTGATGGGTGTTTTCCAAGGGTTTGCGACTGCTCTAGCCATGGTCTATGAGTTGTGATCAATGGGTTTAGGACAAAATGTAAAAATTAAGATAAATACGGCAGTTTTGGGTAAGAGTTTGATTTGTATATGGAAAGGGTTTAGCCGAGATTTCAGTGAAGAGACTAGTTCTCTACCATTAAATTGAGAGATGAATGGTGGTGATTATTACTATTTTTGTTGTTGAATTAGGAAAGAGTTCGGAGTGTGGAAAGAACCTAATTTAGAAGTTGGGGTTGGTGATTGAATTAGGCCTTTGGTAATATTAGTATAATCCAAATAGGAGTCTTGGATTTGCAGCACCTATATATACCAACAGATAGGGGGACTTTTTGGATATACCTTTTTGGACGCGAGAATAGACTTTGGACGCTGGACTCGAGTTCTGGAGACGGAGGAACAGTAAACAAGGTTTTATTCATTATTCTGTTTTCGTTTCAATTACAATTATTATTTTCTTAGTCAATTTTCATGGTTTTTAAGAAAGCCATGTCTAGCTAAATTTCTTTGTTATGGTGAAAGGATGAACTTGTAGAGATAGATTTACTTATGTTTCTAAACTAGGGTTTTCAATTACTAAAACTTAATGTCCATATTTTGTCTATCTTTCAATATTTTACTTTCTCGATGATTTTTCATGTTATATGCCACGTATAGTGCATCGTTTGATTAGTAGAAGAACTCGTTGACCCTTTCACAATAACCGTTTTATAAATATTCTTTGACTATTTATGCCATGTATACCTAGCACTTCGAAATTCTACCTTAGGTTGAGAGCAAATAATTCTTTTTGAAAATTCTTTTCTACAATTCTTAAACGAAATATCTTCCGTGTATGAGTAGCTAGATTTGCTATTTCGCATGAGTAAAATCGATACCCTTTGTGATGAAACATGAAAACCCTAATCTACAACGGATTCCGGAAACCTTAACACTTTTCTATTATTTATTTCAATTTTCGTTAAATAGTTTTAATTCATTTATTAGTTTAATTTTTTACAAAAATCGGAAAAATATCTTTTAAAACATCCTTTGACTCTAAAGTTACTTGAATTAATTAGTATAAGTGATACACACTCCTCATGGGAACGAATCATATTTGCTCTTGTTTACATCTTTCAACATTGTGCGCTTGCGGTAAAACAAAGTCGGTTTTCCGAGGCACCAAATTTTTGGTGCCGTTGCCGGGGAGCGGTTGAAAATTACTTTCTAGTTGATATTTTTGACTTTCTTGTCGTAGTTTAGGATTCACTTTTCAGTACTTAGTTTGTTTTTAGTTTTTCTCTTAGATTTTTTTTAGTACTTTTTACGTAGTTTGTTGGATTTTTCTTAGGTACCATTCTTAGTTGAAGAGCAGAATTGGAATCATTCAGGGTGAAAAGGAAGTAAATATTTGACATTCTCGCAAAGCTTTTGCAAGGTGAGTTATTGGGTAAATTTTGCTTGGTATTATGGATCCCGATGATTTGGCTTCTTTTATTGCATTTTGGAATCGTTCCAAGAGGAACGAGGAAGAAGAGTCATCTAATAGTTCAATTGATAAATACATGCAAAGAGCAGAGGAACGTCGTCCTCGTTCATATAATGCTTCAAATTTTTATTTTTCTCTTTCCCATGATAGTGATGATGAATATGTGCGTTTTGAGAATGATGATGAACTTGACACTTGTGATTATATGAATGATGACACTGTTGTGACATTTGAATCTAGTGTATCTTGTCCAACTCAAGATCATATTAGTGATGATACACCTATTCAAAAGGATGAGGTTTGGATTAGGGACACTATTTATTCAAATGATGATGATAATTTAGAAGAACCTGTTTATACAGGGGATACTATTGTCGAGTTTAACGACTCAGAGACATTGGATGTGCAAATTGATATACCTTCTGATCATGTAACATGTGAGATTCCTACCGGTCACCTAGAAGAGGATTATAACGATCCAATTAATCATGAAACTGATGTTGCATTGAATGATTATTTCACTGATCCATCTAGTGCTTTTATAAATACTTGTATAAATGATGAGGAGATTGATATTGGCCAAACTATTGATTTTAATGAAATTGAACCACTAGATGTATGTTTAGCTCAATTTGCAGATTTTGATGATCCGGTGCTTATTGACATTGTCAATGCATTGCGTCCTCGAATGGTTGATGAAGGTAACACAACCATGGAAGTAAGTTCTAAGGACTTAGAACCTGATTTAAGGTACATAAAAAATGTTAAAATATCTCAACAATCTTTACTTGTAATCCGTGAGTCTGATTTTTGTGTTACTATGAATAAATGTAAAACCCAGAAGTTTGCTCTTTTGAACCTTAAGGTTGAATTCAGTTCATTTAGCTTTATTGGTACTAATCAATCTAGTGTTTGCAGGTTTATATTTGTAGAAAAACTTGTATATTGGGATGATCCCCAACTTTTCAAACTTTATATTTATGTTTGGAAGCTAACTTTGTGGTACCATTATCATTTTGTTTGAGATTAACTGCAGCGTAAGCAGGGAAACAAGTATCATTTGCTTCATGGGAGTCAACCCATCATATTTGTTCCCTACTCTTTATCTTTTACCTTTATCTGTTTGCTTTTTGCATGTCATATTAAGAATTTCCCATCTTGATTTTTACATTGGATGAGTCAATTTACATTGAGGACAATGTAAAGTTTAAGTGTGGGGGAGTGTTAAGCATATAAAATTCTTAAGTATTCACTTTTAGGCAAATTTTTTTCAAATTTCTTGTAATTATTTGCATGAAACCTCCAACATTTAGATATTTGAGAGTCACTTAGTATACTTCTAGCTCATTTACATACGGGGTTCTTACTGAAATAACTGAACTTAGAAGTATTAGAGAACTATATTCGGGTTTCTTAGTTGTTGAGAGGTAATGCCGACAAATAGGGACTTAAACCGTCGGTGGCAAACTAGATGCAGAAAGAATACAATATTAGAGAAACTGATCATTCAATACCCATGAGTGAGGCACCAAACCTTCAATTCTTTGTACCTGTATAAATTTTCCGTTTAGAGTGTTTCATCTATGTAAATTTCGGGTAGAATGATGAGCTACCCAACCTCGCACCATTTCAGCACTACTTTTTGATCGATTGAGTGCTAATTCTATCAATCATGAGAGTGACATCAGAATTACGAAAAAACCTTACCTTGTAGTTTGATTTTTGCAGTTGGCACCATTCTCTCTCTCTTTCTCTCTCGACAACAACAGGTCCATGGAAACACCATCATCATCAATAAGCGGAACATTACAAATTTGAAGAAAGTTGAAGACGTTCAAAGTTTACAAGCAACACTACAAAAGCAATATTCAGATTCAAAGAAAAGCAACAATACAATAAAAATAGTTATATATATATATGTTGAAGTCTTATGTACAAAAGCGAAAGAAAGCAAAAGTTGTGAGTTAGTGAAGTTCATGATATCGAGACAATACAAGTGTGAAAAATCAAGCGGTAAAGTCCTTATCCTACGAAAATAGTAATTTCATTTTATTTTTTAAGCTATTCTTAAAAAAAAAAAAACCCGAAAAAGAATAATGATTATCACTTTAGTGTATATTTCCTTTTGTATTCATTCAATAAGGCCGCGGGGAAGAAGAAATCTATAAAGAAGTTTAAAGCGACAAGATTATGAAGATAAAAGAGAGTTAGAAATTATCAGATTTTTACGAAGTTCAAGAGTTCATCATCTAAAGTTGAAGCCGGAGACGAAGACGGTTCTATTGGATGCTGTGAGAGTGGTGCTGATTGTAGATTGGATGACAAGGTGAGTGAGCATTCCCATCCTTGCATAGTGGTTGATTTCCTTTTGTAGAGATCACCAGAAAAACATGTATTTTTCTTCCCACGTTTCTATGGGATATTCAGATATAATTCAGAAGGATTTTCCTTCCAACCATTCAATTTGTGCAGGATTTCTATCTTCATTCCTTCGTGCACACATGAAAACCATAAAGTGCGTCTTTTGAGTGTCAAATTCATAAAACCCTATTGGTGAGGCAGAAAAATTCGGTCGCTATCGAACCTGGATTCTCATATGGTGGTTTTCTCCTAACTCAAGAGTTAAGCATGAGAATAATGTTCTTTGATATATCTAACTTTTATTATTAGTATGCAAACACTTTATGTCTTCGTAGCTCTTGGGATGCTGGTGCTCTGGAATACTTGAAAGTTGGAACTTAGGTTTTGTGGGTAAATCTCTAGTAAACCTTCACGAGACTATAACTCGTCCACTAGGGACCTAGGGGTTTAAAGGCTTGTTGCACATGCTAAGTGTAACCGTATCCTCAACAAAAGGGAGTTATTGTATTAGTTTATGATATATAGTTTGCTAGAGGACTAGCAAAGTCTAAGTGTGGGGGAATTTAATAGGTGTCTAAACACCTTAAATAGTATTCATTGATTATGTTTTTTTTGCTATTTATCTTGTTAATTATGTATTTTATATTTGTTTTTGAGTTTATAGGTATATTGGAGTCAGGACTGTTTTACCCACTCCACCCCCCCCCCCCCGAATAGTCCTATTTTACCCCCACGTCGATAAGGAGCTAAAAGATCAACTACTTTGATCCCTGAGACGCAAAAGAAGAGAAATAGAAGCTCAAAGCATTATTTGGAGGCGTTTGGTGTTGGCAAGCTCGAAGCTAGCAAGTTTCAATTGTGTGTAAAATAGAATTACTAGGGGCAGCCATGAGCTAAAACAGAGAATTAGGGAAAATAGTTTATAAAGGCAGATCCCATCCAAGTCTGGGCGCCTGAATCCTCTTTCTTATTTAGACCTAAAAAATAGGTCGAGGGATTCAATTCTTCTCTTTTGCTTCTCTCCAAAATTACTGAGTTCTGCAGCCACATATCCTTCACGCAGGAAAAGTTGGGTCACTGTGGCCGGTTAACCATGATAGCTAGAAAGGTGTTTTCACTAATGATGATTTAAGAAATAAAAAGACGAGAAGAACGGATGGGTTCAGAAGTAGAGAAAGCAATAGCGAGCCAGAGAAGAAGATGGTGATTCAAGGATTAATGATGGGTTATGTTGAATTTAATTGAAGAGTAGAAACATGGGTTTTTGTAGAAGAAGGAAACTGAGTCTGGGTTCAGAATTGTATGAGTTTTTGGTTTTGTTCTCGGCAGAGAAGAGAAAAAATTGCAGTTGAAATAGGAGAGGGAGAGAAGATGAAGAATAGCTATGTTGTTGTTGTAACTAAAGAAGATAAGTTTGTGTTCGTTTGAGCTGAGATAAATAAAGTGAGAGGTTAACAAGAATTCAGTGAAGAACATTGAGTTTGGTCTGTACTGATAGGTTAGCTGTGAACGAAAATGAGGTTCTGAGTTTGGATTGAGACAACAAGAAGAACAAGGAGATGGTGTTGTTACTGAGTCTTTGAATTTAATGCTAAATGGGTTTGATTCAAAATTTTAAATGATGTGTGTTTGTATTGAATGTTAGAATCATGCGCTGCAGGGAAGGAGTTAGAACTGGGTGATAAAATCACCAACAGTTTATATCCATAATCAACAACAAAACTGCACATAAGTTGTTCGCAGAATTGCCTGAATTACCATTCCTTGAACCAAGTCTTCAAGTTAGTTTGCCATGGTACTGATGGGTGCTTGCCGAGGTTTTGCTACTACTCTAGCCATGGTCTATGAGTTGTGATCAATGGGTTTAGGACAGAATGTAAAAACTAAGATGAATACGGAAATTTCGGGTAAGAGTTTGATTTGTATATGGAAAGGGTTTTGCCGATACTTCAGTGAAGAGACTAGTTCTCTGCCGTTAAATTGGGAGATTAATGGTGGTGATTATGACTATTTTTTTGGTAGAATTAGGAAAGATTTCGGAGTTTGGAAAGAGCCGAAATTTAGAAGTTGGGATCGGT
Source organism: Papaver californicum (assembly GCA_023531435.1). Lineage (NCBI taxonomy): Eukaryota > Viridiplantae > Streptophyta > Magnoliopsida > Ranunculales > Papaveraceae > Papaver > Papaver californicum. The sequence goes on from JAJJMC010003557.1 coordinate 2,058,619, forward strand.
AATTGAATTAGGTTTTTGGTAATATTAATATAGTCCAAATAGGAGTCTTGGATTTGCAGCACCTATATATACCAACAAATAGGGGGACTTTTTGGATACACCTTTTTGGACGCGAGAATAGACTTTGGACGCTGGATTTGAGTTCTGGAGATGGAGGAACAATAAACAAGGGTTTAGTCATTATTTCATTTTCGTTTTCAATTATAATTATTATTTTCTTAATCAATTTTCATGGCTTTTAAGAAAGCCATGTCTAGCTAAATTTCTTTGTTAGGGTGAAATGAGGAACTTATAGAGATAAATTTACTTGTGTTTCAAAACTAGGGTTTTCATACGCGAAGCATAATCCTACTGACTACCAAATTCGCACTTAATCAATAATTGGACCTACGCTTGATCGGTCCCACCACTTTGGTCGGTCCTCCCTCTCTGGGATTCTCCCTCATCTCTAGTTAGTTTCTTCATTATCCGTTCATCTACCATCGGTCGTCTGGCATCACTCATCTACCATCGGTTGTCTGGCATCGCTCATCTACCATCGGTCATCTTGCATTGTTTATCTGGCATTGTTTATCTCCCATTGACTCATCTGCCATATTCAGGTTTAACTCAATTGGTCCTGCTACCAATATTTAAAATAACCTCAGTTTTGTCCTACTCTGATGAAACTAAATATTTTACAATTTGGTAACACTCACTCGACTTAGTACTCGCACGACCAAGCGTTAACGCGACTTGAGGCTCGAACGACAAACATCATTTGAGTATTATTGCTCCTCAACTGATACGATGATACAACACAGCTACCAGTGTCAAATTTAATCATACTCTCTATATTCACAATCTATTAAGCATCACTGCTTGTCTCACCACACAACTAGTGCTTCATTCATTGAGTCAACATGCTAGACTCATCAACACGCTAAGACTGATAGCCTAGCTTGGCTAACGACTGACCAATCGTTTACAAAGTAGACTCAATCATGCTCGAGACATCAATTATGTCACATGGGGGGATATTCACTAGGGTTTTGGTCTGGCGGTCTACAACACGTGTGGTATAACGATACACCCACGAAGAGAAAGTATAAAAGTCGTGTTGACAGTTGAAGAAGTGAAGGGAATAGTAGTTGCACAACTGTCAAGTCTCACTCATACGACGGAGTCGGTTTTCACCATGATTTCCACTTCTCCACTCTTCCACTTCTCTACAAATGTCACCACTTACGAGATCAATGTGTTAACTTCTTCTGCTATAAACAGGTTCTTCAACCTATCGACAAAGGAAAAGAGTTTTATCTCACAAACACTTGAATGATCACAGAGCTATCATTTTGTCTTTACAATAATTCAAACACATACAACCATCGACATCCAATTCCATTGATCTCAATACTCTCTCTGCTTCCCTCCCTACAGATCAACCCTTCTCTTTCCTTTGTGACTGAAGCGAAATTGAAACAGTCATTTATTGATTTAGGCCAATTTCGTACAGATTGATCTCTCGGATCTTAAAGGTACTTCTACATTACAAATTTTTGGTGTTTAAGCGATTTGATCTCACAAGTATTAACTTACTCGATCACTTTTCCCCTTTTACCCTTCAATCGTTTTTACCCACAAACAGTCTCCTAATTGGATAAGGATCAAAAGGAGATGGAAGAGTTTAATGAGATTAGGTTTTCTAGTTGGATAGACATCAAGAGGAGGTTACCAAAGTCTATATGAAGGGGATCTAGATACAATTTTCTACACAAATTCTCCACAAAAAAAAGAGTCAATTTTGGGTTACCCCTTTAAGGGGGGGAACTAGGTTATTTTCTCTTCTTCTTCTTTTTCTTATTTTTCTTCTCATTTATTCTTTTATTATATATTTTCGATGGGTTTTAGTAAACCCATGAATATCTAATTCTTTTATTGGTTGGAGATGTAATCGGAAGTTCTAAACATGGAAATCAATCAGGCTGGTTAGTTTTAATTTTCATTATCTATTTTTATCGTTCATGTTTTAATTTTAATATCACCATTTATAATTGAAGGTGTGTTTGTTGAGGATGCATACTGAGTGAACACATATTCATATCTAAAGCTAAACTAGGGTCTGGAGATACGGAATAGTCAATAGACCCGGTTATAAGTAGCATAGTGTGATTATAATTGTATTCAAAACCTTCATGTAATTTCACGTAGAAGCTTGGCCTATGTTAAATATAATACTCATAGTACTTCTATTGCATTGATTAACCTATTTCAAAGAACCTAACGCTCTTCGAAGATTAAACTTAATAACACGTTGCATTAGGTTGTTTGCTAAGTAGTATTTGCATATTCATCGTTATGGTATACGATGACGTAAGGAATTTACCGGAGTATGCTCTCGATGAGGTGATATAGGGCTATTGGTATGAAAAGATAGTGGATGTTGATTATAATCGTTTTATGAACATGTTTGGTGATGGAATATTGAAACCTCTAACCAATTATTTTTTATTTTGGGTCACAACCTTTATTCACTTTGGTTTTGTTTTCTTCCGTTAGTTTACATTAATTAAAAACTCAACAACCCCCATTATTTTGGTTACATAAGAAGTCAAAAACAAATAACAATTACACATCTCCTCGTGGGAACGATCCTTACTATCACTATATTACTTTTTAGTATTAGTAGGAAATATCTTAATTAATTTATGCGTAAACGACACATATCAATATGTACTATATATTTTTGGGGAGTCACTCGTGTGCATATTATTCTTGATTTTCTAACTATCTAATCTTGATGGTAATATCCAGAATTATGGTTTGTATGGGCACTTTATGTGGATGGTGTTATTATTATTGATTGGGGTTATTCTAGTGTCGTCTTCTCCATTGAGTAGGGCGAGGTTAGGGTAACATATTTTTAGTTGTTATAACGTTCTTTCATATAGAATGTAGTATGGGATGAAGTCTATGTGGAGGTAAGGTTAGGATAACATTTCTTTTATGAATATCATATTTACGATGTTGTGTTGCGTGTAAAAGGTGTTAATTGCCTTCTTCTATTGTTGTACTTTAACTAATTATTCTTTAGAGCTGTGAAACATGTTAATGATTACTTGAAAGTTGTATGTTTCCATTGAGCACCCTTTTGGAATGATGTGCTCACTCGTACCCCTTCAATTTCAGTTATTGGGTGAGATGGTGTACGTGAAGACATTCGTAGCTTTCGTAGCTTAAAGCTTTAGCGACTAGTGATGTTCGTGAATCTCTTTATAATGTGTATATTTTCTGTATATATATGGTAAAGTGAAATACGCTATTACATTTGTATCACATTGAGAGGATCTTATCTATTTAATTTCAGAGAGGGGTTCGACTTAGGTTACTTTATGATATTAAATGGATTATTTATGTAATTACGAATCATTAATAGATGATCTAGTTTTCTTTGATGCCTCTTAGTATAGACTTTAAGCGGATGGTTTAGTTGGGGCACTACACACCTCATCCGCCAAAATTAAATGGCCTATTTTTCCCAATGCAACATGAAAGCCACAATTTTCATCCGTATCTATGTCGTCGGTAGACAATGCGTAGGGACGAACGATTAAAGATAGTTTCGTATAATATTACTCATGCAATATCTTATAACACGTTCTATGGGGTTTACCTTGTTCATCCCTATGTGTTATTTTCTCACCAATTGCGGCTTTTAAATCACCATTCCATTTGGTTCTCCTTATAGAGGACTCTTTCCTTTTGCATCTACTACACTTCCTTGAATCTTTAACGGGGAAAACATGAAACCCTTTTCCCTGCTTCTCATTTTAGTCGTATTCGTCTTGTACTCGCTTCACTTTCTTGCGAATGAACGATGGTAAACTTTTTCTATGCTTGTGTTGTACTCGTTTGACTTTATTTCTTCAGAACGATGAGATCTCTTGGATCTCTTGACTTGGATTGTTGTCCACTTTCTTCTTTTTTTGGGCGAACCCTTTTCTCTTAATACTTAGCCTCAGAATACTCATGTCGTGAAAGGTTTCTTTGGTTACTCGTCACCATCTTATACTATTTCCTTTCTTCCGTCCTATCCATTTTGGTAGTTGGTCTACTCGTCGACGGTTGCTTAGTTGGTTCTTCAACCAGTTGCATATGGGGGTGAACGGAGAGGATCAAGTCGTGCACCAAAATTTGTCGTTGCAACTTATTCTTGTTGGCGCATCCCTCGATTATGTGTTTCCCAATATCCATGTCTAAAAAGGATTCACTTGGATCTTCTATCGGGCTTGGTGTGAAAGTAAGTTGCTCCCAAAAAGTATCAATGACCTCAAACAGAATTCCTTGGTGGTACCTAGCAATCATGTGACGAAACGGGAGGCAAATTTTCATCATTGTTGTCATGAACAAACAATCTTATTTCTCTCATACCCGTTATCGTTATAATACTTAAAAAATTTCATCATAAAATGGATTGACCAGTGCGATACCTTATAAAGTTATACCCCTAAGAAACGAATGGTAATTGGAGTACTGGTCAAAACGTTCATCCTACTCTCTTCCATTTTCCACAAAATCTTGATGATATCATCCTTGGTGTATTGATGGATAACTTCTTGTACTGTAACCACATTATTTTGACTCTTCTGAATTAGTTTTTTCAAACGTCCATGAGACACTTCTGCTATACTTGTCGCTTCATTCTTGAAATACCTATGTTGGTAGGTATACACATACACCAATTTTTCTTTGTACGGTTCCAACAATTGTGTCAAGTAATAAACCACAATTTTCTCGGCAACCTTTTTCCAAAAAAAAGAAGAAATTCTCTAAATGAGATTTACACTCTACCTCAGACACCAAATTTACTATCAAATCCAATGATGTAAAAAAACCTTTTATTTCATTCCATTATCTGCTTATTCTTTGGCGTCTTTCTTTTTCTCTTCCTCCCGTTACTCCTAAGTTAGTTTACCAAGACGCTCATCTTCAGCCTTATCACGATCAATACCTTTGTATGGTTTTGGTCTTTGATATTACCCTTGCAATACATTCTGTTGTTGCATTTACAAAGAAAAATGATTGGCATCCAGGAAAACTACCTCTATAATATTCATTAGTGTTTTATCCTTATCCGTTACTATGACCCTTGGTGTTTGATAGATACGGTAAATCTTCTTCAAGGTTTCTAGCATCCAAATAAAAATCACATCACGTGAAAGTTTGTTTATCCAAGGTGTGGCAAACAATGTTTAACAACATCATGTTGTACTTGTTTGTCTTATAAATACAATTTATTAACAAAATTTGATAGAAGCATTGAGCCAATTGGATCATCTTCGGATGCACCAAGAAAATATGAGTCACTTTACCGTCACTACCTTCTTCCTCATTGTGTAGTTGTATTGCTCGACTAACCACTGAGATTTTTCCATAACCACTATACAATCCCATTTCGTCCTCCTGATGGTTGATTTTGCCGTATAAATTTGTTTTAAAATAAACAAGTTTCCTCCTTAATCTTCCTATGGATATTACTTGGTTTATTTACCTTTATTGAATTTACTGTTACGAATTGTTGTGGTTTCTACCCATAAACGGAAAAGTTTCCAATAAGAGATTTCGGATCATCATGATTATGACAACCATTCATCACTTTAGAAAGCTTATATACATCATCAAACTTATGTACTATAATCTTAAATGGGCATTCATGCTTATTTGATTTAGTCATGTAGACCCTCGGCGTCTTCTTCATATACAATTTGTTCTTTGCCCTGTGACTTTCAATCTTACCACTTCTCTTGCAAACAATTTCTAAATGATTACGTCTTGAATGACGACCTAAGACTAATGCGTATTTGAGTTATATGCCTTTATCCACAAATCATTAATCTGCCTTGTCCTTGTTTTTCCATACCAAATCAGTGCAATAATGGACAAAAGTATCAGGCCCCAGCTGAGACACGGGTTCAGGTTGATAGTCGTCAAGCGCTTCAACAATCTGTAATATAGTCAAAAAGTTAGGCCAATACAATCGGCGGATAAGGAACAATCGTGTTGGTCGATTTTTAACAATCGACCTTTAGGTACATAAACATATACCGATTCCATCTGGTCTTTTGGGAAAAATCCACAAATGTTGGAATCGGCGCACGTGAACTGACCTGTATGCCGATTATAGCATTCGGTAAAAGGCATTTTTTCTGGCCACTTTTTCAATTACAATCGGCTCATAGAGTAACATACATCGGTCGATTGTATACTTGGTGTCTTTGAAAAAATCTCCAAGTGCTATAATTGGCAGACGTGTGAGTCCATAATAACCGATTGTTTCACCTACTAATCCCGTCAAATATGAACTACAATCGGATGTTGTTCATCATCATATCAGTCGATTGCGGTTCACAATATGTTGGGATGATAATCCAATCGGCGGTGTGGTGTCATCGTACCCCGCCGATTCTGGGTTATGGGTTGGCCAGAAAAACATTCAAATTTTGAAAATTTTCCACTTTTTTGCGATTATAAGCTACAACTACATGTTTCGAGATCCTTAACACATATACCTGACCGTTGGAAGCATTATGATCTTTATTTTCCCAGTATGATTTTTCATTTGCTTGAATAAAATCCTCAACTATGCTTTGGTTTACATGTTCTTGTTCATCCAATAAATAACCCAAATCAGTAGGATTTAAAATCACGATAATATGATTGGCGATATGTAGGTGCACCCACTTTTTTATCACCATTAGAATCTTCGCCGTCAATATAAAATTTTATTTTTTCTACCAAAATACAAAACTTGAGTTTTCCTCAATTTCTTCTTCTCTTCAAACCTTTACAATAAATAAAAAAAATCTACTCTAATTCTTACCATCTAACACTAACTATAATCCCAATTTAAACACTAATTAATTTAACTACTAATTAAAATAATTAACATTAGTTAATCATTAATAATAATAGTTGGATAAGGGATTTTCTGATTTTTTACTTCAAAATGATCCTATTTTAACTTAGCCAGGTTATTTTAGTAAGACTTTTACACTTTACGTCTTTACCCATGTGGATGCTCTTACGACTCACGAGATATATTAGGCCAGTTCTTATGCACCTCTCAAAACATCAATTTTGGTCAAAACACCCACTATGCACTCCTCAAATGATCAAATTGACCTCTTAAACGCTCAACTTTGAGAGGATGCACATCGCGTCAAAGTCTTGGTCGAGCGACAAAGACTTGGTCGCTCGTCAAAGAGTAAGTTGCTAGCAACTTACTCTTCGTCGCTAGCGACCAAGTCTTTAAATTTGTCTCTAAGTAACTATTTTAAATATTTTATATTCTTTTCTCCTATTTTTTAGTTATTCTAATATACTTTCATTATGTAAGAGATCCATTAATAATATTATAATAATCTAAATATTCCATTAATGTTATAAACTACATCAAAAGATGAACTATTGCACAAAAGAAATATAGAGAGAAGAAGAG